>RJWJ010048364.1:0-10630 GCA_004363605.1 Indri indri | reverse complement strand
TCTGCCTTGTTCTTCACTGTATACCCAATACCCAGCTGTGGGTCTGCCTGGCATAGAGTCAGCAGTCAATACATATTTGTTGCATGAATGAACCAAACTATGTGGCTTGATGACCTGAGCAATTTTTTTCTTTCCTCTAAGCTTTAATTTCCCTATCTCTAAGATGAGGACTATGTAGATATTCTCCAAGGTCCTTTTTAGTTCTGACATTTTATGGTTTATTTTTCTCAAATCTCAGTCCCACTCTCAATAGCATTTCTCACTGATGACTTCACCTTTCACTTTGATGAAATTAAAATTGCCCAAAGTGAGATCTTGTGGTATAGCCTGTCCATTTTTAAATTACTTGGCATAGTCACCTCTTCTCCCTTCTATTACCACTTGTTTCAGAGAAGAAAGATTTCTCCTTCCATCCAAAGCTACCCTTCCAGCCATAATTCCCACCCTTCCCTTCTATTCTTCTCTGGGATCTTACTTTCATCTATTCATTCAAAAAACATTTGTCAAGCACCTACTATGTGCCACTGTACTAGGCACCAAGGATAGAGTTATAAGAAAGTCTAATCCCTACTCTAAAAGAGTTTATACTCTTACTCTATTGTATCTCTGCAGATGCTCTCAAATCATTATCTTTGGCCTAGATATTAATACTTTTCTAAAGCTTCAAATGCTAATATTCCAAGTTTCTTTGAGCATCTCCATATGGATGTCCCATCAACCCCTCATATTATTTGTAACATATCCCAAACTAAACTCTTCTCCCCCTAACTGTTTTCTTGTTGATATTCTTACTTTGGTTAATAATTCTATCATGGTCTGAGCCACCCATATTTGAGACCCCGGAGTTATAGTTGCCTTCCTTCTTTTTACTGTCTGTGGTAGGCTAGATAATGGCTCCTCTAAAGATATCCACAACCTAATCACTGGAACCTGTGAATGTTATATGGCAAAAGGGACTTTGCAGATGTGATTAAGAATCTTGAGATGGAGAGATTATTCTGGATTATCAGAGTGGGACTGATATAATCACAAGTGTCCTTATAAGGGAGAGGCTAAGGGAGATTTTTCCCAGAAGAGGAGAGGTCAATGTCACCATGGAGGCAGAGATTAGAGTGATGCAGCCATGCGCCAAGGAGTGTCAGCAGCCACCAGAAGTCGAAAGAGGCAAGGAACAGATTCTCCTCTGGAACTTCCAGAACCAGCCCTGTTGACACATCGATTTTAGCCATGAAAGACTCATTTTGGACTTCTGGCCTCCAGAGCTGTATGAGAATAAATTTCTATCATTTTAAGCTACTTAGATTTGTGATAATTTGTTATAGCAGCAATAGGAAATTAATACATGGCCTTACTTTAAATGAGTTGCTAAGTCCTTTTTAAGTCTACCTCCATCATGTCTTCCAAATCCATTCTCCCCTCACCATCTCCACCAGTACTACCCTAGTTCAAGGTCTCATTACCTTTACCCAGTACTACTAAAATAGCTTTCTGAAAACAAAGTGTGATTCCTAGCTGGTGTAAGACCTTCCACAGTTGTCCCATGAGCTTCCGCTCTAACACATCCGGAGATGAGGAGCTTCCTGCCTTATGATGCAGTCAATATTATTATTAGACAACTCAATTTGTTTGAAAGTTGTTCTTGTAACTTCTTTATATTAAGCCTACTTCGGCCCTTCAGGCTCTTTCTGAGTCCAAGCCTCTATTTCTGTCTTCCCTGTGGAGTTAACTTGGCTAGGCTGAACTACATTTCCCAGAATTTTCTTCCTTGTATTTTTCCTATTAGGGTGGGCCACAAGAGAGTCTCCTGTGAGATTTGGAAGACAGAAGTGAAGCAGCAGCCATTTTGCTGCGAGAGTAGATGTTTAGTAATTGACCCATTAACATGGTTTCTGTACTGTCTGTATCTGTACTAATCATCACCCTTCTCAGTTCACTGGATGCAGTCAAATTGGCACTGGGTACAGTAGAGCATAAGGACTGGTGCAGAAGAGAAAGCTGATCACGTCTTTGGCTGGGATGCTATGCTTATCTGAATTCAGTCTAGTGAGCTTGGACCACGTTTAAGAATGTGGTAGCACTAGCTCCATGATGATAGCTGGGCTCTCTTCTGCCCAGAGCCTCATTAATCCCACAAAAAAGTCTATAAATTCGTTTAGTTTTTCTTGAATCTGTTTCAGGGGGATGCACTAGCAGCGAACCAGTTGGGCCTGTGAAGAAGAATATCATAGCCCTTATCAGCATATCTGGATGGATATGCTGGCCAGGGATGTTAATTATAGAGAAATCAGAAAAAATGGGCAAAAAGATAATAAAAGCCCATAATTTCACCATCCAGAGGCAGCCACTGTTTACATTTGGGTATAACATAGTTTATATCTTTCCAAGTTTATTTTTTTTTAATGGACACAGTTTTTCGAAGTGGTGTTCATTTTCTGTCAGTCTTATTTCCATCTTGCTTAAGAGCCTATGGAAGAACAGGTTAAGACCACTCAGTGGTTGTTCCTACCCATTCAGTGGCCTGAGCAGTGGGAGCTGCACACCAGTCTTCCATGGCAGGCTGAGGGCTCCAGTCTTCAGCAGGAACTGCAGAATAGGCACAGAGGCACCTCCATGCCTTCAGACCAGTCTGCAACCTCAGCTTGAGTAGCAGTGAACTCAGGAGCTGGAGCAGTCCATTCTCCCTGAAATTCCTCCTTGGTCAGTTTTTTCAACAGCAGCCTGCTCTTCCTTTTCATGTCTTCAGGATCTCTGTAGGAGTAGAGATCAGGCATGACCTCCCATGGTGGTTCTTGGGAGATGGTGCCATGCATGGGCAGAACTTCTCAGTCCCACTGAGTCTGCTCCCTTGTTGCATGGGATGGCGATATCCACATAGCACAGAGGAGAATCCGTGTGACACAGAGTGATGGTAGGCAGCATAACATAAGATGCCTCTGTGAAAGGCTGCTGGTCAGCCCTCGGATCAGTAACCACCAGGAGACACAGCTCCCAGAAGGCTGCCTGGAGGTGGTTAGTGAAGGTTCCAGGAGTAAAGCATCCAGCAGTAGGAGTGGCCCCAGGGACAGCAGCAAGCTTTAGCACGGCCCACTGGCCAGTATTCCTGGAGGATATGACGCTGACATACAATGGCACATGCTGTTAGCAGAAGCTTCTCCCAGGTCCTCTTCAGATTTATGATGTAGATGCCATCACTCTTCCTTTTGTAGAAGTGCTGTTCCATATGGAAGTCAAGGTTGCTGCCACCTCAGTGGGTTCCTGCTTCAAAGAACTTGAGGACGTCTTCCTCCTTCATTTGCAGGACATCAAGGGCTCTGGACATTGTGAAAGTTTCCCTTCAAGCTTATGTCACGAATCCGGAACAATGCTGTGTGGACCCCTCTCTGGGTAGCAGGGAAAGGCTATATTCTTCCAAGTTTGAATCAGACTTTGGTAATGCTTTTTGACTTTGAGCAAGTGTTTAACTTTTCTAGCCTCAATTTCTCCATCTGAAAAACAGAGATAATAATGCTAATCTTGCGGGGCTGTTGTGAAAATCTGATGAGATGCTCTATGTAAAGCACCTAACCCATAGTTGCCCTCAAAATTGTACTATTATTTTAACCAGTTTATTCCATTCCAAATAATAGTCCTAACCACCCTTCTGACCTTTGTTGTGATGCTTTTCTTCCTAAAAGAAAAAAAAGTATGAATATGAATGGAATAAGATTGGCCACAAGATGACTGTTGAGAATATGAGTTCATTACATTATTCTTCCTGTGTGTGGTGTGTGTGTGAATTTTCCATAATAAAATGTTTTAAAAAGACACACACACACACACACACACACACCTCACAGAAAACAAAAACAAAGAAAGAAGACTTGCAGTCAGATTTCGCCCCAATCTCTTGTTATAGACTTATTTTCTATAGTTTAGGACTTTGTAATTTGGGCTTGCAAGTGTAAACTGGGGCCCATTACTAAGGGTATTTTCAGACACAACTATATGTCATGAGCCATTACTTTGGGTTACACAGTTTGTGGATAATGAGGTGAATGACTTTCCCCTTAAAGGGCATAAAACCTATGTGAGGTGGTGGGGGCAGTGTAGACCTCTGTGCAGGGAAGCTAACGTGGCGGTGACCCAATGATACCATTGAGTAGTTCTTGCTGTGCGGACCCTCTGGTACTGCCTAGTTGATCTTCTGCCTTCCTTCCATCCTGTGAGCCTCTCTCTACCAGCTCAGGAGGGCCTATTGTTAACTTTTCAGGAATTTTGTGAGCCAGGTGATGTCACATTGGGAGCTTGCAGTTGGCCATGGTGGGAGAATTTATAGGCAGGAAACCAGCAAACACTATAAATCACATCTTTTTTGCTCTGAAGAGCCGGTTGTTAAACATTTACCAGTGCAACACTGATCGTACCATTCCAATAAATTCCCTCTTTCCTCAAATGAACCAGTCGGATTCTGCTACCCCTCTCCTGGCTCCTCCAGTAAAACAATTAGTAATAAGTATTCTGCAGAGAGAGAACAGCTTGCTGCTGCTGCTGCTTCTAAGTGCTAAATGTGGTGTAGCGTCGGGCTTTTTTTTTTTTTTAAAGTCAATGACTCCGTGGATACTGATAAAGTGATTAATTTCCTTTTCTAATTGTCACACAGCTTTTTGGGGAATACTAAGTGACAGGTACCAGCACCAGAGGTCTCACTGAAGACAAAAGCTGCCGCAGTTTTTTTCTGAACACCTCCAGCCTGATACATTCCATGATCTCATAACAAGACTTTGACCTTCTCTTCTTTAGTTTTCACTGAGATGGAGGACTGGCTGAGTTGCCGCTGACCTCTTGCAGATTTCTCAGATTTAATAGTTCATTGATTCCCACTGTCATTTCGAATTCTCCCTCCAGTTTTAGAATCCAGTTTTTCTATGGCATTAAGGAGACCTGGGTTGTGCACTTAACTCAGTCACTAAGTCACTCCTTCAACTTGGGCAAGGCTCATCTCTTGAAGTTGTGATCCATAAATTCACTCTGGGCCCTGGCATTCTGTAAATATGCTTATTGTTTTTGTTGTTGTTGCTAGAGTGATGGGACTACTACTGATTTCCCCATCCCAATTTTCTTTAATGTTCTTTAAAAACTTTTCTTAGGCCAGGCGCGGTGGCTCACGCCTGTAATCCTAGCACTCTGGGAGGCCGAGGCAGGAGGATCGTTTGAGCTCAGGAGTTCGAGACCAGCCTGAGCAAGAGCGAGACTCCATCTCTACTAAAAATAAAAAGAAATTGGCCAAACAACTAAAAATAGAAAAAATTAGCTGGGCATGGTGGCGCGTGCCTGTAGTCCCAGCTACCTGGGAGGCTGAGGCAGGAGGATCGCTTGAGCCCAGGAGTTTGAGGTTGCTGTGAGCTAGGCTGACGCCTCAGCACTCTAGCCTAGGCAGGAGAGTGAGAGTCTGTCTCAAAAAAAAAAACTTTTCTTAAACACGTTTTTGAATTAGGGGATTTTTGAGTTAGATGAATTCACTCCTGGTCCGAAGGTTCAAATGACACATAGCAAAATGTGAGAATCCTTCATTCTTTCCCCATTCCTATTTCTCTTCTTAGAGGTAGCTATGGTTATTACCTTGTGTGTTTGCTTTCAGTTCTTTTAAAATGCATTCACAAATATACATAAATACATATACATGAATGTAACATACACTCGCAGGTAAATGGGATCATACTACACACTTTGGCTTCTAAGTTGCTTTCATGGGCTGAATCTGAGGAGATCGAGCCAGAAGAATACTGGAGAAAGGCGATTCATCTCTAATTCCCCACTTTCCTCTATGTGGCTGCCTGCAGTGTTCCTGTCTGATTTTGTCCTTCCCTCCAAGTCCTAAACTCCCTCAACTCCCAACACTATAAGATAAAAACATCAGTACTCCCCATCTGAGATTTGGGTGGAGGAAGAAACCAATTACCAACAATGTAAGGTTGGAATTTCTATTACCACATGTTGCATATTGCAGGGTTTTGTGGTGCCATAATTTATTTAACCACTCCCTTATTAAGCATTTCTGTTTGTCTTAAGATTTTCAGTATTACAATCTCACAAAGAACATCCCTGTAAATACATCTTTTTATGCATGTGTGTGTGTGTTCGTAAGTTAAATTCCTTGAAGTAGAATTACTGAGTCAAGAGGAATGCACATTGAAGAATTTCAAAGATTGCCAATTGCACACTGAAAGTTCTTTATCTACCACCAATAGCATATAAATGCCTATTTTTTCATACATTGTTCATACTAGATATTCTCAGTCTTTTTAAGTTTTGCTAATTTGATGGACCAAGAGTAATCTCATTTTAATCACCATCTCACCAATAACTAGTAGGTTGAACAGCTATATATGACAATTGATCATCTTTCTTCATCTTAAGAATTGCCTGGACATCAGTAAAATGGCAAAATAGGGAACTTCAAAAGTTCATCCCTCCATGAAAGCAATAAAGAAAACTGGAAAGAACTGTTAGAATCAACTTTTTAAAGACTCTGAAAACTAATCAAAAACTTACAGCAACCAAGGGAATTCTTAATCAATAAAATATATTTGAACCTCAATAAGAGAGCTTTGTGACATTTAAACTTACCCTGGTATCATCCCCCACCCCCATGCTTGACAGTGACTTTGAAGACAATAACCCTCATTCCTCATACACTGGAGGGAGTAGAACATACCTTATTCTCAAACAATTTTGGTTTATTTTTTTGATCTGATTGGTGACTCTCTTGAAGACTGGCTCAAAGGACTTGCCTTTATTTTACCTACCTTGGAACTCTCCCAGGGCTGAGATGGCTACTTTGGGAGTGTTTCCAAAAATATATATGTTTTTTACTCACCTCTGTACAAATGAGGAGCCAAAAATATTTAAAGGCGAATGTTTTAGCTGCTCCCACATGGGGCAAGGGATAATGCTTGGGGCAAAAAATAGAAACCTGAAAAGCTTGGCAGGACAGGCTGAGAAGTGAGATGCTTTGGGGAATAAAAGCTTTGAAAACTCCTACATGTTCTTGGGAATCTAGATGGCCATATGCTCAGGGTTGTGCACATGTTCAGGAAAGACCTGAGAAGGCCATAAGCTCTCACCTCTGACTCACTTCTAAGCTCTGTTCAAGCAGGTAGTAAAGGCTCAGGCAGAGTCATACATATCCAGAGTCCCTCAGTAAACACTGGGAATTTTTTTGGGGGGTGGGGGTTTCAAGCATTTTAGGAATTCTTTGTTGAATCACTAGCTGACTACTAAGTGTATGGAACAAGGAATTCAGTGACCACACATGACAAAGAATGCAGACTTTACAAAATTAGCTCAGAAGAGTTGCTAAACAAACAGCTAATAACAACAAACGATGAAGAGGGGGGATTTGATTTCCAGAATTTCCACATTATAATATTCAAAAAGTCTAGTTTTCAACAAAAAATAATGAGGCATGCAAATAAATAAGAAAGTATGGTCTATATGCAGGAAAAAGAAAGAAATGAATTGAAACTCTCCATGAGGAAGTCCAGACATTGGATTTACTCAAAAAAGCCTTTTAATTGACTATTTTAAATATGCTGAGGTCTAAAGGAAACCATGAATGAAGAACTAGAAGATACCAGGAGAATGATGTCTCATTAAATGGAGAATATCCAATAAAAATTATAAAAAGGAACCAAAGGAAATTCTCCAGTTGAAAAGTGCAAAACTGAAACAAAAAATTTATTAGAGGGGTTCAACAGCAGAGTTGAGCAGGCAGGACAAAGAAACAGCAAACTTGAAGATAGGGCAATTGGGATTATCTATTCCAAGGACCAGGAAGGAGAAAGAGTGAAAAAAAATGAACAGAGCTTAAGGGACCTATGGAACACCATCAAGA
Organism: Indri indri; assembly: GCA_004363605.1. Taxonomy (NCBI): domain Eukaryota; kingdom Metazoa; phylum Chordata; class Mammalia; order Primates; family Indriidae; genus Indri; species Indri indri. The sequence continues at coordinate 2,757 of RJWJ010048364.1, read as the reverse complement.
GTACCAACATAAGCATAATGTGAATTCCAGAAGGAGAGAGTAAGAGAAAGACACAGAAAGAATATTTGAAGATATAATGGCCAAAACTTTGCAAGTTTGATGAAAGACATTAATTTTCACATCTTTAGAACTCAACGAACTCCAAGAAAGATAAAGACATACATACCAACACAGATCATAATCAAATTGCATAAATCCAAAACCAAAGACAATATTGAAAGCAGCAAAAGAAGCAACTCATCATGCACAAGGGATCCTCAGTAAAGATTAACAGCTAATTTCTAATCAGAAACATTGGAGGTCAGAAGGCAGTAGGATGACATATTCAAAGTATAGAAAGAAAAAAACACTGCCAACCAATAATTCTATATTCAGCAAAACAATCTTTTGAAAAAGGAGAAATTAAGACATTCCCAGACAAACAAAAATTGAGGAAGTTCACTGCTATCAGACCGTCCCTACAAGAAATGCTAAAGGGAGTCCTTCAGGATGAAATACATTTATCATAGATAATAACTCAGATCTTCATGAAGAAATAAAGAACACTGTTACATATAACTACATGGGCAAAAATAAAAGTCAGTATTAATGTGTTTTTTTGTTTACAACTCTTCCTTTTTTTCCCTATATAATTCAAAAGACAAATGCCTAAAGTATAAATTATAATCTGTGTTGGTGAGGACACAATGTATAAAGATGTAATCTGTGACAATAACAGCTTTGGGGTGGGATGGACCTATGTAAGAGCAAGGGCTTTTTAAGTTTTTTTTAATGGTATTTCACTGTGGTAAGTGTATAATACAGTATCGTTGACTATAGGTACAATGTTGTATAACAGATCACTATAGCTTATTATTTGTCTTTCTTTACTGAGACTTTATGTCCATTGATTAGTAACTCCCCAATTCTCCCTTCCCCCAGCCCCTGGCAACTATCATTTCACTCTTTGATCCTATGAATTTGACTATTGCACATATGTCATATAAATGGAATCATACAGTATTTGTCTTTCTGTGCCTGGCTTATCTCTCTTAACATAATATCCTCAAGGTTCAACCATATTGTCACATAATACAGAATTTCCTTCTTTTTTTAAGGCCGAATAGTATTCCATTGTATGTATATACCACACTTTTTTTTTTTTTTTTTATTGAGACAGAGTCTCACTCTGTTGCCCGGGCTAGAGTGCCGTGGCGTCAGCCTAGCTCACAGCAACCTCTAACTCCTGGGCTCAAGTGCTCCCCTTGCCTCAGCCTCCGAAGTAGCTGGGACTACAGGTGTGTGCCACCATGCCTGGCTGATTTTTTTTATTTTTAGTTGCCTGGCTAATTTATTTCTATTTTTAGTAGAGAAGGGGGTCTCACTCTTGCTAAGGCTTGTCTTGAACTCCTGAGCTCACACGATCCTCCCACCTTGGCCTTCCAGAGTGCCGGGATTACAGGCATGAGCCACCATGCCTGGCCTATACCAAATTTTCTTTATTCATCTGTTGATGAACATTTAGCTGTTTCCACATCTTGGCTATTGTGAATAATGCTGTAATGAACACAGGTGTGCTAATATCTCTTTGAGATCCTGATTTCAATTCTTTCAGATAAATACCCAGAAGTGGAATTGCTGGATCATATGGTAGTCCTATTTTTAGAACCTTCATACTGTTTCCCATAGCATCTGCATCATTTGGCATTACCATCAACAGTATGCAAGGGTTCTAATTTTTCCTCATCCCCACCAATGCCTGTTGTCTTTTTTTTATTACAGACATCCTGATAAGTATGAGATGATATCTCATTGTGATTTTGATTTGCATTTTCCTAATGATTAGTGACATTGGGCATTTTTTCATGTACCTTTTGGCCATTTTTATGCCTTATTTGGAGAAATGCCCATTCAAATCTTTAGCCCATTTTAAAATTGAATTATTAGGGTTTTTTTAACTATTGAGTTATAGGAGTTTCTTATATATTTTGGAAATTAGCCCCTTATCAGGTACATAGTTTGCAAATATTTTCTCCCATTCTGTAGGTTGCCTTTTCACTCTGATGATTGTTTCTTTTGCTGTGCAGAAGCTTTTTAGTTTGATGTAGTCTTAATTCTTTACTTTTATTTTTTTGCCTGTGCATCATATTCATGAAATCATTGCCAAGACCAATATCATGAAGCTTTTCCTGTTTGTTTTCTTTTAGCAGTTTTATAGTTTCAGGTCTTAAGTTTAAATCTTTTTTTTTTAAGGCTGGTCAAGTGAAGCAGTAGGAGTGGAGAAGGAACAAAGGAATCTGTAACTGGTTGTGATCAATTTGTTGTAAACGCCACTGCACTCGGACCAACCTTAAGTTTAAGTCTTTAATCCATTTTGAGTTGATTTTAGCATATGGTATTAAGAGCAGGGTCCAGTTTTATTCTTTTACATGTGGATAATAAGTTTTCCCAACCTTATTTGTTGAAAAGACTATCCTTTCCCCATTGTGTATTCTTGGCACTGTTGTTGAAGATCAGTTGACCATATATATGTGGATTTATTTCTGGGCTCTATTCTGTTTCATTGTTCTATATATCTGTCTCTATGCCAGTACCACACTGTTTTGATTATTGTAGCTTTGTAATATATTTGAAATCAGGAAGTGTGATGCTTCTAGCTTTGTTTTTCTTTTTCTAATTGACATATAATAGTTGTACATATTTTGGGGATAGATATGATATTTGTAAGTCTTTCTATACTATTGAAACTAAGTTGGTAGTAGTTAAAGCTAGGCTGCT
>RJWJ010048363.1:0-10620 GCA_004363605.1 Indri indri | reverse complement strand
TTTTTTCCCTGATGGATCGTGATGCATTTACTATTTAAAATTTAAAGGTCAAAAATGAACATTCCATATATAAACTTGGGCTCTAGGACTAGTAAACCCCACTATTTATTAGTGCTTAACATTCACAATGGCTCTGTCCTTTCTCCCTACCTGTCCATCGCTATCTGTAGGTAGCCTGTGGGAGTGGGCAGATGTCCTATGGCTCAAGTAAAAATGCCAGTGCTATCAGCCTATCTTCCTAAACATTGTTGTGACTATTAATTTTATGTCACCTTTCACACTTTCATTTCTGGTTTGTTCTGTGACAATTTCCTGTTTGTGTGTCAGCTTCCCCTATAATGATTGTGAGCTACTTAAAGATAGGGACTACACACGCCTGTGTGTCTCCAATTCTAAATATAGTGGCTAGAACATAACACACCCACCGCATGTGTTTGTTTACTGTACATGATGAAAATTCAAAGAATATTCATAGAAATTTATCTATAGTTATTAGAGACTTCAATCTGTGAAGATATCAAATTATCTGATTTATACTTTTTCAGGTATTTATTTCCCTCTTTCCTCCAACATTTCGCAGCACGTGTCCTTGGGGAAGAGTGTGTGCCAGGGAGAAATGCTGCGGCAAGATGCCATTGAGGCAGGCCCACTATTAGGGATTCCTGAAGTGACTTGTTTGGATTTGTTGCTTACAAAGCCAAAGATAATTATCCATTATATGTCCACCTACACTCTAGATAGTTGGGAAAGAGTGAGACTTCTTCCAGGATTAAGTCCATTTTGACACTTTTACAGAAGACGGTAAGGCCATGGTGTTGCTGGGAAACAACAGGTGGAAGAGAAAGTAGCCTGCAGTCTTCTCTGTCCTGAGCAGTTTCTTCAATCACTCATTCATTCACACTTCCTGGGACAAGATGAAAGTGTGGGATTGTTCTTCTGCAACAGTGGACTCTTCTAATAGCTGTTCGGTTCTGGCTAAATGATAATTTGCATTTTTACTGCACCCTTTCCCCCAAAAGACGAAGGCGTTTACATTAAAAAACAGGGCCTAAGATGAAATGGCAACTGACACGACGTGCTTAGCGGGCTAACCAACATTCCGGTAGAATAAAAAATACTGAACATTGCTAATATACTCTTGACCAACATGGGTAAATAAATGAGCCCAGAGAATGCATTGAGAAAGAGATTAAAATTGTGTAAAACTGCAAGAGCAGTATTTTGCCCCTAGAGCCAGTGTAATTTGCTTTGTGGACTGCTTGCTGGTGGTAAAAGCGGAAGCTGGCCGACAAGAACAAAAATAAACCCCAGAAACTTCAAATATCAAGGCTACATTCACCAAGTAAACATTAGTATTTCGAGTTTACATTTGGATGTTTTCATCCTGTACCTGCGATGGATAAACTGCCAAACAAGAAACGCAATTCTTTCGCGAGAGGGGAGAATTACAAAATAGGACACAGTTACCGCAAAGGGTCACAGGTTTTCATTTACCTTTCACGACACAATTTACAGATGTTACAGGTTAAAAAAAAAAAAAAATCCCACCAAAGAGGTCAGGAAACATTTTCTTCGGTCACTTCACCTCACCTGGCGCCTCAAAGCCACTTAGACCTGCGCTGCCAGGTCGCCTGGGGCGAGGGTGCAGTAAACAGCGCCGAGCCCACGCAAGCACCCAGCGAGAGGCGGTTTCCCCAGTCTCTTCCCCCACGGCTTGGTGGATGTGGTTTTAGACACCCTATCAGCCTCCTCAGCTCTGCCGCTCGCTCAAGCCCAGACTACAGTGAGAAAACAGGAAGGGCGCAGGAGAACATGGGCAAGAACTCCCTGCCACCGCGCGCGCGCACCACGCCAAGACGCGGCGCCCCGGGGACGGAGCTAGGGCGCAACGCTGGAGCTCCGCCCCCGCCGCCCCGCCTCCTTCCCCTCACCCCACCCGTCAGCGCCGGGGACTGACTGACTCCCGCCAGCCCCTCCACGTCAATCAACCCTCCTCCCTCTCGCACTCTCTGCACCTTGTTATTAATCTCCATACCGATATCGCCCGGACGCCTCTCCCCCGGCCCTCGGGGGTGTGAACGTGCGTGAGCGGCAGCGAAGGCACCGAAAGCTGGCGTCTCTGTTCGGCCTCGGCCCCAGCAGCACCAGGCGCAGCAGCAACCCCCGCAGCGGCGGCAGCCCCAGCGCCAGGAGGCCAAGGCCAAGGCCAGGCTCTGCACGGCTCTCGGAGCAATAGCCGCGGCTCAGGCCCTGCGGGGGCGCAGCTTCCTTCGGCTAGGGCCTTCGCGTCGGCCGCCGCCGCGGCGGGGCCTCTCCTGCTCGCCCAGGGTCACCGTCCTCGAAGCCCGGCGGCGCGGCCCTCGTCCCCCTCCCCGCCCCCCGATCCGTCTCCTTCTCGCTCTCTTCGGCCGCCCTCAGCGCCGCCGCCTCTGCCGTTCCTCAGGCGGCCCGGCCCGGCCTGCCCGCCCCTCGTCCCCTCCGGCCGGTGCCTCTCCCCCCGGCGGGCTGCCTGCATGTCTTTGCTGCCCTCAGCCCCGCCGCCACCGCCGCCGCCGCCTCCCCCGCCGCCGCAGCACCAGCACCAGCCGCCCCGCCGCCGCCGCCGTCGCCGCCGCCCGGACCCCGGCGCGCTGAATGCAGGTGAGGAGGGGGCGCGGGCCCCCGCGACCCCCGGGTCCGGGCCCTGTCTGCCGCCGCGGGTTCCCCTCGGGGCGGGCGGGAGCGAGGCCCGCCCGTGGGTGTTTGTGTTTGCGTCTGCGGCCGCGGCTCTGAGGGGAAGCATCTGTGGGGCCCTGGTGCGCGCGCGCGCGTCTGTGTGTGTTTCCCCTGCCGCGGGGAAATGGCTGCTGTTGCTTCTTCTGGGCCAGAGGAAGAGAATGAGGTAGAGTGTTGTTGTGCCTCCTAGTAGGATCGCGAGTGGAGGGAAGAGGAGCACGTCCCCGGGGAAATGAGGTGGGAGAGGGACAAATGTGCGTGTGGGTGTGCGAGTTGAGACTTTGGCGGGCGGGGAGGCGGCCTGAGGACCCACGGCAAGTGGGTGTGTGGCGGGTGACTGGCGGGGGCGGCGGAGCCGACCCGAGTCTCTTCGGAGGCGGGCGAAGGTGTCGGAGTGTGTGTGTGTGTGTGTGTGTGTGTGTGTGTGTGTGTGTGTTGGGGGGTGGGCTGCGCCCGGCGGGGTGCGTTGTGTCCGGGACCCCCGAGTGGCGCGTCCCTCCCGCTTTGTGGCCGAGACTCGGGAGCCTCGCAGGCGAGAGCTGCTCCGCGGGGGCCGAGGAGGGCCGAGTGCGTGCGGCACCCGCGCGGCAGCGGGCTGCGAGAGCTGCGGTCGGCGCCGCGCCGCCGTTCCCGAGCCGCCGTTCCGCGGCAGGAAGCGCGTCGGCCTGCTGCGCGGCCTAACCGCCTCGGCGCCCGCCCCGACGCCTCCCGGGACGCCGAGCCCGCGCGGGCCCAGGCTGCTGCCTCGGGCCTGGGCAGGTGAGGGTCCGAGGCGGGACGCGCCGATTGCCGTCGCCTCGGCCGCCTCCGCGTCTCCTGAGGAGAGGCGAGGGCTCGTTTCGGCGTTCCGACTGCAAGCCTTTCCCGGGCCGGCCGTGGGACCTGAGGGAAAGTGAATCGAAGCAGTAAATCTCGGGAATTCGCGGTGTCGAGATCCCTCCTTTTCATCCTTACCTTATGGCTGCGTGGAGGGACTAAGTAAACATTTTCGTTTTTCGTTGCAAACACTTTCTCGTTGGTAAGATGTCATTTTTTTTTAATAAGATAATTTTCTTGGAGGGGCGGGGGAGGAAAGGGAAAGTGGCTTCTCTGGCCTGTAGTGCGGTGGGATTGGATAGATTTTGTGCATTTGAAATTGTTTTATCCTGCCTGCTCGGGAAAGGCGTGTGTACGCCGCGCTGAGGAGGTCTGTCAGGAAGAGGAAGTTCCTGGAGCTGTCATCCTCCTCAGCCCGGCCGCTGTTTAGCTTAGGCTGTTTAGGTGGATTGTGTTCAGGGAGTTTGGCCGAGCCGTTTGCACACGCTGGGAGCACAGTGCTACGTTTTAGAAAACACTACCTTGTTGCGTCTAGTTATCTTCATTGTCAGTCAAGATAGTCATGCACAACAAACACGTTTTCCTTACAGTCTCCAAAACCTACATCAAGCAGCTTCTACTGTCTACTCTGTTTGCTCCTGGAAAGCTATGTTGCAAATAGCCTAAGCAAAACGCAGTTCTGAAGATACATCTGCTGCCAATAGGCGTACAGTGTATTTCAGAACCAAACATAAATGGCATTTGGGTTAATTATTGGCTGATTTACTTTACCTACTCCAACCTCTTTATATTTGCATCTAGTTAGCTCATCTAACTAGAACCCTGCTATGGATAAGATCATAAAACAGATTTGGTCCTCGTAGGCCATGCTCTGTATAATGGACAGAGGTTGCTCTTCCCTGAACCTGGTCTCACAAAGAAATAGTGCGGGAAGTGGAGGGAAGAGAAGGAGAGGTGGAGAGTGTTTTCTATCATCACTACTGGAAAAACAGTTTAACACACGGAGTTTAATGGGGAAAGGACTTGTTTTACAGATCTCAGTTAGAACCCTGGCTGTGCCATGTTTCTTACCTGTTTGACTTTAGGCAAGATATCTATTACCTGTAAAGATAATAGATGTTTTCTGTTTTCTTATCTGTGACAGGTAAATACCTTTATAGCAAGGTGGTTGTGTGAATAGAATGAGAAATCATGTTTGGCACATAGCAAATGGTTAGTTAAATTTTAGTTCTGCCTCCTGAAGCCCTGATTTTGGGCATTGAATACCACTTATGAGTGCAAATATTCATTAATTACCTAGGGCAATGTTGAGTAAGTCTAAGTTAAAACAAATCAAGAAAATAGAATATTTCAGAGTCCTTTGATATACGTAACATATATATAAACAACTTTTAATGTATATGAGAAGTCTTTTTTTAGAAATAAAATGGTCATTAAAATCACCACCAGGTGATTAGTTTATAGAGAGTTTATAATTTTTTCATATTTTCAAATACCCCATCTCTCAATTTCATTACTTTTTATGTGTTTCTGATTTGTAGCCTTGGAAAAAAAATTTTTAAGCTCTGTATAGCACATATATCTTCCAATACAATGAAGCATTAAAAAGGATCAAGGAACCAAAGTTTACTGTAAGTTTAAGTGCCAGAAAAAAAGCCACATAATTATTTTAGCTCATGTCGACTGATTCTGGTAAACGAAATCTCTTGGAATATTTTTCTGAATAGAAGCAAAGTCCTTTCTGAACTTAACTTTCAGTAATTTTCTATTTTTGTTATTTTGTCTGCAGTAGTAAATGTATTCACTAAATTTTAACTGTTATGTGAAAAAAAGATACGGAGTGGTATGGAGTTGAGAGTAAAAACAACAGAGATCTTAATTTAACCAAAAAGAATGTAGGAGTTCCATTGGTTTAAGTTTGTAATATCCATGATTACAAATGCCAGGTTTCCCAGTAGGGCTTATACTGTTATTTGTAATCAACAATGATAAGCTTTTTTAAAAAAAATCTTACTAGATTTTTCTAAAATTCAAACTAAAATTTCAGCATATTGAGTATAACTTAAATATAAATATTTTGTGAAGGATAGGGACAACTTTACTAGAATGCGTAATGTCATGGTTTTCATAAAGTGTTGTGAGGTTGTGTGTATTTAGAATTAACAGAATCATCTACCATATGGTTATATTTAAAGGAAAAATTCTTACCTTAACTATAAATGATAATTTTTTAATACTATAGAAATAGTGAAATAGAAATTAATTTTGCCCTTATTTAGAATTTGGTAATTTTCATTAGACATTATGAATCACAGTATTTTAAAACACTGCGTAATTTTTTTTTAATTTGGGAGAATTGGGGAGAACATCTCTCTGTAATAATCATGAAAACATGTTATTGAACTAGGAAGATATTTAAATATTAAGTGGACGTGCTCATGCTATTATTTAGAATAAGGAATTCTGTTAACAACAAAATCATGGTGGAAATTTATTTAGGTTTTAAAATTTAATGTTAACTTAAATGGGCTTTTAAACAGTCTTTCCAAAATATCTGTTATTAATGACTTTAATTGGGAGGAATTGGAATACTTAGAAATTTCTGCATGTATTACTTGGGCTAATGCAAATTAGATTAATAAACACACTCCAACAATTTCAGGGACATAACACACAGAAGTTTGTTTTTTGCTTTCATGACAGCCACGTGCAGGTGCTCCTTGTTAGCACACTTATGACTTTCCTCCATATTGTGACTCCACCATTCTCTAGAGCCTTGGAATCCTGCCTATTGCCCAAGACTGTTTCTTAAGAACCCCCAGATGTGAAGTGACAAACATCTCCCCAAATTTCACTGGCAAGAATTTATCGCAGAGGCTTGTTTGGATGCAAGGAGGATGGGAAGTGTCCCTGGCTAGTGGAAATCTTGGCCCTACAAGGGTCATTTCATGGTGTTATTTTAGGTGATAGCATATATTTATGAAATTATGTCTAAAAGGTGAATTAGAATTGCTTTCCATCTTCGCAGAGTAAAGTTCTGTGTGAGAAGAAGGCAGAGGGGAAAGGGAAAAGGAGAGAAGGGCTAAGAGCCACAGGAGCCGGAGCTCTCACCATTGAAGGGCTTTAATGACAAGTGAACTTCAGCAGCTATTTAAAGATATAAATGTTTACACAGAACATTGGAGTTGGATTCTATGGCCTATAGTGGGTCTCTTCTTTACTATCCAGTTACTGGTTGTCATGTGGTTTAATGGATTCTGGCTCTTTGAGTTATTTCTCTTTGTACTTTGAAATCAGTTGATATCAGGAGGGCAAAACTCTGAATTTCAGTTTCTGGCCTGTAGTTTCATAGGAAACACATTTTTAAAAAAATTTGTTCTGCTATTGGGATAGAGCATTATTATTACTTTAAAGAAATATCATTTAGGTGGACTTTACCATGTTCTCTTATTGCTGTTTTTGTAATTCTGAAGTCATTAAAATTAATATACTTGAGCATTAACCCAGAAAGAACAATAAAATCATCAAGAAAACAACAAAGGCTTAATTATTAACTTGTGCTCATACTTCATGATGAAAATACTACAACTTTCTTTGACAAACTGCGCTAACACTGGACCTCTAATATGCTAAATGGATCTTATCTCAAGACAACTTTAATTTTAATTGAATCGTTACTTAATCTTCATTGTCTAGGATTATTGTAATGTGAAACCTCAGCTCTGTGTCACCTTTACTTATTTTTATTCTAAGAGTTTCGTTAGGGATCGCTGGGGAGTTATGTATAATCTATTCCCCAAAAGAAAGCTTTTTGAGTAGTCTGGTTAACTTCTCCATGGTAAATATTTCTAGTATTTTGCACCTTGAAAACTACAAACCTAATTTGAGGATCCACTCTGTTCCCATTATTATACCCAGTTATGAAGATAAATATGAAAGATGTACAAGAGACCCTTGCGAAGCTTATACCTTATGAGTAAGGGAGATCAAACGTATAATTTAGTTATTTCAAAATAATAAATGAACAAGTGCAAGCCAATATAGTATAAACTGTTTTATAGACATTCTGAGAGGGAGTAACATAAAATGGAATGGTGGGTGGGTTAGGGATTACTTAAAGGGTCGCTTTTTCTTTTATGGAAAACTTTTTTGAAGTATAATTCACATACCTTAGAAGTAACCCATTTAAAGTGTACAACTCAATAGTTTTTAGTATATTCATAGTTGTGCAACCACCACCATAATCAATTTTAGGACATTTTTACCACCCGTAATATAAATCCTGTCACCCCTCATTCTTCCATGCCCCTAGTTCTAGACAGTCAATGATCTACATTCTGTCCTATGGATTTGCCTATTTTGGACATTTCAGATAAATGAAATCTTAATATATGATCTTTTATGATGGTCTTCTTTCACTTACCATGTTTTCCAGGTAAGTTCATGTCATAGCAAGTACTTCATTCTTTTTATGGCTGAATAGTATGCCATTGTATGGCCGAGTAGTAAACAAATAGATACCACATTTGATTATCTGTTCATCAGCTTATGGACATTTGGATTGTTTCCACTTTTTGGCTAGTTCAATCATGCTTCTGTGACCATTCACTACAAGTTTTTGTGTATGTGTGTTTTTAATTCTTTTGGGTATATACCTAGGGGTGGAATTACTGGAACATATGTTCCTCAAACTTTGGAGGAACTTCTAAACTGTTTTCCAAAGCAGCCAAACTGTTTTTACATTCCTACCAGCAGTGTGTAAGGGCTCCAGTTTCTCCACATTCTTGCCCACAATTGTTATCTGGGTTTTTTGTTTTTGTTTTTTTTTAATCATAGCTCTTCTGGTAGGTGTGAAGTGATATCTCCTGGGTTTGATTTGCCTTTCCCTGATGGTTAATGATGCTGAGCATCTATGCACATGCTTATTGGCCATTTGTATATCTTCTTTGGGGAAGTGTGTGAAAAGATTAAAATCCTTTACCCGTTTTTATATTGAGTTATTTTTTTATTATTGAATTATAAGAGTCCTCTATATATTATAGATGTGTCCCTTGGCACATACATGATTTGCAAATATTCTCCCCCATTTTGTGAGTTTTCTTTTCACCTCCCTGTTGATGTTCTTTCAAGTTACAGAAGTTTTTAGCTTGATGAGGTCAAGTTTATTTTTCTTTTTGTTGCTTGTGCTTTTGCTGTCATATTTAAGAAACCAGTGCCTAATTTAAGGTCACAAAGAATTACTTCTGTGTTAGTCCTAAGAGTTTTATAGTTTTAGCACTTACACTTAGGTCTTTGACCCATTTTGAGTTAATTTCTGTATGTGGTTTGTTGTAGGGGTCTAATGTTCTTCTGCATGTGGATATCCAGTTTTCGCAGTACCATTTGTTGAAAAGACTGCTCTTTCCCCATTGAATTGTCTTGTAACCCTTGTGAAAAATCAATTAGCTGTAAATGTGCGGGTTTATTTCTGGACTTTCAGTTCTATTTCATTGATCTATATGTTTATCCTTATGCCAGTACTGTCTTGACTACTGTAGCCTTGTATAAGAATTGAGAGATACAAGTCCTCCAACTTTTTTGTTCTTTTTCAAGATTATTTTGGCTATTTGGGTCTCTTGTATTTTCCTATCCATTTTAGGACCAGCTTGTCAATTTTTGTAAAGAACCCAGCTAGAATTTTGATAGGGATTCTGTTAAATCTGTAGATCAATTTTGGGAACACTGCCATCTTAACAATATTAAGTCTGTCTGTGAACATGGATGTCTTTCCATTTATTTAGATATTCTTTGACTTTAACAATGTTTTATGGTTTTCAGACTATAAGTTTTACATTTTTTGTTTCATTTATTCCCAAATATTTTGTTCTTTTAGATGTTATTGTAAATGGAATTGTTTTCTTAATTTCATTTTTGGATTTTGCATTGCAAATGTATAAAAATGCAATTGATTTTAGTGTGTTGATCTTGTATCCTGCACCCTTGCTGAACTTGTTTATTTTAATAGTTTTTATGTGGATTCCATAAGATTTTCTGTATACAGGGATCATGTTATCTGCAAATAATAAGTGAAGTTTTAATTCTTTTTTAATTCATTTTTCTGCCTACTTGCCCTGGGTAGGACCTCCAATACACTGTTGAAACTAAGCATCAAGTGCAGACACTTGTGGCAAATCTTTTCTCTTATTCCTGATCATAGGGAAAAAGCATTCAGTCTTCTGCCATTAAATATGATGTTAGCTATGGATTCTTTGGAAATGCCTTTTATCAAGTTGAGGAAGTCCAGTTCTATTCCTAGTTTACTGAGTGTGGATTTTTGTGTTTTTTTTTTTGATGAAAGGGTGTTAGGGTTGAGTTTTGAGATGTGTGAAACATGGGTTGGAAAAGTGAAGATGCTATGTCTGGTAATGAGTGGCAGATAATAATGCTTAACTTGGGAAGACTGGTTAGATTTATTTTTACTCTTTTTCCCTCTTCCGTCTTTCCTTCCTTCCTTACTCCTTTCTTGTTCTCTAATCATCTTCTCATCGATCCATATGCACATTTGGGGAGCACTTAATCCTTTATGGAAGATCTGAATAATGTAGATTTTTTTAGCAATGGCAAGTATTGTTTCTTTTGAAGATATTCAATAAAAACAATGTGATGAATTTGTTTCTGATTTGTTTGATAGCTAGGTTTGAAGGGGAACACAGGAATCGGAATACTAGATCATAAATGAAGTGCTGATCATAGAATTAAAAAGTGAACATAAAGGAATAATATTCAGCCATATAAAAGAATGAAATTCTGTCATTCTCTGCAACATGGATAGAACTGGAGAACATTATGTTAAGTGAAATAAGCCAGGAACAGAAAGTTAAACACTGCATGTTCTCACTCCTATGCAGAAGCTAAAAAAAAGTTGATCTCATAGAAGTAAAAAGTGGAACAGAGGATACTAGGGGCGGGGGTGGGGGTGGTTTAGGGGAAAGGAAGAGGGAGAGAGATTGATTTGTTAAATGATACAAAATTACACCTAGATAAGAGGAATAAGTATAACATTGTAGGATGACTGTAGTTAATAATAATACATAGTTGCAAATAACTAGA
>RJWJ010048362.1:0-10624 GCA_004363605.1 Indri indri | reverse complement strand
CGTCGCAGATGGCTCTCGGACGCTTCCAACAGCAACAGGCTGACTCACACTGCGCCGGCCACTTGTTGAGTCAAAAACCGAGCTGGGAGGACTGTGGCCTTCCGCTGCCCCTGACAGATGACAAAAGAACTGCTGGCTGCTTCCCGGAGGGCACGTCTGAAGAAAATCCTCCTTCTCACTCCCAGCATCCGGGCTCCCTGGGCCTCCCTTGACTTGCCCAGCTGACTCGTCCCAGCAGAATAATGAGATACTTGGGCCCCCGGCCAAGTCCTGCCCCTTACCAAGGCCGGGCGGGGAAGGGCCAGGGAAACCTTCGCCGATGCCCAGAGTACCCCAGGAGAACTGAAGCCCCCAAAGGCCCGTTCTCCCCGGACTCCTTCCTTCCCTGACAACCTTTCCCCTCACCCAGCCTCTTGACTTTCTCACTTTTTATTTTTCCTTTATTTACTCATTTTAAAGCCTCTATAATCACATGAACTCTCTCTATTTCTATTTGAAGCAGAGAGAATGGGAAAGGAGCGGTGGGGGTCCCAGTGTGCACAGACTCTGGAACTGACCTCGCCTGAGGTCCCTCCAGCTGGAGTGGTCACAGCAGAAAACTGTCTGGGGAAAGGCTCTGGCGCGGCCAGGCCAGATGCAGCCTGCAGTTCAGTTGTGATCCCTGCCAAGTGACCTGTGTGGGGGGAGAGAAGTGCAGGGAGAGGTGAAAATAAATGAAAGTCCCCGCTTGTAACAGCTGTGGACACCCTGGCTCAGACCAGGCCACCATCCTCCGGGCTTCTGGTCTTCACCTTCAGGTACGCAGAGAATTCCGTACGTTTCTCCGGGTGAAACAGCAAACCTGCCTGACTCCAGGACAGAATATATTTTTTGGCTGCTCCCAAGTTCCTCAGACTTCTGCAGTCAAGTACATGCACAAGAACGTTCACTGCAGTATTTGCTACTAGTCGAGAAGAATTAGATGTTCTAGAATCAGAAGACCTAGGGTAGCTAAGGGCTACCATAACAAAGTGCCACAGACTGGGTGGCTTAAACAGATATTTATTCTCTCACGATTCAGTCCAAGATCCAAGATTCAGTCCAAGAAGCCCAAGATCAAGGTGTTGGCAGGGTTGGTTTCTTCCAAGGCCTCTCTCCTTGGCTTGGAGGTGGCTGTCTTCCTCCTGTGTCTTCCCACGGTAGGTCTTCCCTCTGTGTGTGTCTGTGTCTTAATCTCCTCTTCTCAGAGACACTATTGCCGTTACTAAGGACAGGGAATATTATATGTCTTGGCAGGTAGAGAATGACAGTCTGTTGTTAAGTGGAAAAAGTAAGTCGCAGAACTGTTAGTACAGCAGGATCCCATTTACGGACCTAAAATCCAAGCGTTTATTTTCCTATTTGTGCTTAGGAAGACTACTCACGGCGATTAGGAGTGAGGGTGGGTTGTGGGGACTTTACTCGTGTACGTGTGGCACACTGGATTACTGTTCTCAACTCTTTCCTCCTCCCCTTTGTCCTGGGACTCTACCCCCTCTCCCACTGCCCCAGTGATGTTGAACTTGGCCATGTGACTTGCGTGGGCCAATGGAATTGTGATGGATGTACCCACAGCAGAGACCTTACATGTGCTTGCTGGGTGTGGCTTGGTCTCCTGGGCTCCTGTCACTCTGTGAGAAGAACGTGCCTTAGTGAGTGGCTGGTCTGAGAACAAAGACAAGAGGAGCAGCGGAACCCAACCTGAG
Source organism: Indri indri (assembly GCA_004363605.1). Lineage (NCBI taxonomy): Eukaryota > Metazoa > Chordata > Mammalia > Primates > Indriidae > Indri > Indri indri. The sequence continues at coordinate 8,900 of RJWJ010048362.1, read as the reverse complement.
CCCAGCTGATCCACAGACCAGTGAGCAAGAAAGAGACATGCTCCCCTGATGCTGAGAGGAATCAGACACAAAAAGACAAATATTGCATGATTCCACTTACACGAAATATCTACAATAGGTAAATTCATAGAGATCGAAAGTAGATTAGAGGTTACCAGGGGCTGGGAGAGGGACAATGAGGAGTTATTACTTAATGGGTATAGAGTTTCTGTTTGGGATGATGAAAGAGTTTTGGAAATCGGTAGTGATGGTTTTACAACACTGTGAATGTACTTAGAGCCACTGAATTTTACACTTAAAAATGGTTAAAGTGGTACATTTTATGCACATGTATTTACTACAATTTAAAAAATAATATAATATAAGCAAACCTATTTAATTGTACACTTTTTGATTTTTTATTTTTAAAAATATGGAACGCTCACAGTTCTTGCACAGGGACCATGCTAAACTTCTCCGTATTGTTTCAGATTTAGTATGTGTGCTGTGGAAGCGAGCACTAATTGTACACTTTAAATGGGCAAATCGTATGGTATGGGAATTATATCCCAGTAAACCCGTTTTAAGAAAAAGAAAAAGAAAAACACGTGATGGTTGCGTAAGCCATTAAGTTCTGACTGGTGCAGAGATAGGTATCTCATACAGTATGTATGTATGCATGTATTTTATAATGATTACATATTATTTGTGTAATAGAAAATATGCAAACACAGAATTTATTGGGTTCCCCCGAACAGGCCCTTCTTTCCTGTTTTCCTCCCTGGTGGTGGCACCAGGACGTTTCTGGACATTGCTCATCCCAATCTGGGGTGACTCTTGGCTTCTCTTGACAGTTGACAGACCCAAGTCCTGGCTGACTCTGTGGAATCTGTCTCCACTTGGCTCCCTCCAGACCTCTGCAGCCACCTGCCAGGATGTGCTATCACCGCCCTGAGCCTGAATTGTTGCCTGGGTTTCCCAGGTGGTCCCTGCCTGGGTTCCTCCAGCACCGTGGAACATGAATCACTCTCAGGTTTCCACTAAGCTCCCCTGCTCAGCCAGCCCTGAGCCCTCCACCTAACATACACACACACACACACACACACACACACACACTCTTCCCACTCTGTAAAATGGGATTACAACAGCCTCTACTGCCTGTCAGATACAATCTAAACCGCATCAAATGCCACTTGGACATGTACTCCAGAGGTACATGAAGACGTCCCAGGAAGAACTTTCCTAAAATTGTTTGGCTGGAGAGAGAGATGCTCTACCCCACAGGATCGCGCTACTTAGCTGTGAAAACTTCCGGCACCACAAATAAAGGGAACGTTCAATTCAAAACATTGATTTAGAAGTTGAGAAAGCGAAAGACTCTAATTAGACTTACTAATTATTGTGGCTTCCAGTTCAAAACTGAAAGAGGACCCAACCATGCCAATAGATTGATGAGAGTAATTTCTGATAAGTGATTCTTAGTGTATAACTTGAAATGTGTCTAAGGGATTGTTTTGGTGCTGCAACAAAACTTTTTCCATTCTTTTTTACTTCTTCATGTGAAGATTTCTCAGCATTGATATCTCTAAATATGAAAAACAGGAATAGAATTAATGCTGAACTCCATCTCGTTCTAGCAAAAAGTAACAATTGGCCACCCAGACATGAAAAAAGACGGATAAAAAAGTGACAGCCATCTCATGAATATTCATTTTTGACATTTTCCATTTAATAATCATTCTTCAAATCTGTAAATATGTTTATGATTTTTGATTGTGTACTAATAGAAGTCAAATGTCCATCTAGAAGAAATTTTGACACTTAGAGCCTTATGGTAACAGAAAACAAAAAAAATTTCAATTTGTGCACATATTTTTGCTGCTGAGAGGCATGCTAGGTGACCAATAAAAGCATTCAAACATAAAATATGTATTATATGAGGATACAATTTTTTTTTTTTTTTTTCTGAGACAGAGTCTCGCTTTGTTGCCCGGGCTAGAGTGCTGTGGCATCAACCTAGCTCACAGCAACCGCAAACTCCTGGGCTCAAGCAATCCTTCTGCTTCAGCCTCCTGAGTAGCTGGGACTACAGGCATGCGCCACCATGCCCGGCTAATTTTATATATATATATATATATATATTTTTTTTTTTTTTTTTCAGGTGTCCAGCTAATTTCTATTTTTTTAGTAGAGACAGGGTCTCGCTCTTGTTCAGGCTGGTCTCGAACTCCTGAGTTCAAAGGATCCGCCTGTCTCGGCCTCCCAGAGTGCTAGGATTACAGGCGTGAGCCACCGCACCAGGCCGAGGATAAAATTTTGTAGGGGGAACAGAATGGAAATATGAGTTCAAAGGGGAAATTAAATGTAAACTTTCCAAATGTTAAAGAGGGCTTATTCATATATATTCAAAATAGATTATGGTTTGTACAGAATCCAGAGGATACTTAGATTTCATTGGGTACATTTAAAATTGTCATCTACTCTTTTTTTTTAAATCAGCATTTACAATATACTGGAAATTACATCCTTTGCGACTGTTTTAACTTACAATGGGAAAGTTTAGATATCAGCTTAAAAGAGGAGGTGCACAGATGTTTTTCAAAATTATTTTAGAAGATGCGTGTGGGGAAAAACATTGGGAAACTGCTGAGGGGAGGGAGGGTGGTCGTTGGAACTTGGGCTGGTCGCCTGATCTCTTTGAATTTGCGTTTGCGCGTCTGTGAAGTGACGGGCAACGGTACCGTCCCCTTTAGGCTGTTCCGGGGGTGGGACTAAAGGAGCCTCCACCAGGACAGCTCTCTGCCTCCGGAGGAGGGTGGGGAAGGAGGCAGATGCGGAAGGAAATGAGGATCAGATTTTCGCCGAGGAGGTATCCTCTGACCTGGCTGATGAAGGCCAAGGAAGATTTCCGCGTCACAACAAAGCGGCCTGAGGGTCGGCAGGGCGTGCCAGTGGGTACAGCGGGTGCAAAGGCCCGGAGGCGGCAAGAGCTGCCTGTGACGGCTCCTGCGCAGGCGCGGCCTGAAACCCTTGGGTCCCCCTGCCAGTCCTCGGCCTCACTGCCCGCAGGAGCCTCTCCATGCAGCCCCACTCCCTCGCCTGCAACCCTGGTGGCATGTGACACTGACCACCCTTTATTCCGGACTCAATCAGGGCGGACCCAGCCCCCGGTTGCCCCTAGAGCATCGTGAAGTGCCACGCGGGCCTCATCCAGGCTGTTAAGGAAGCGCGCGCGCGCGCGCGTGTGTGTGTGTGTGTGTGCGTGCGTGCGTGCGTGTGTGTGTGTGCGTGTGCGTGTGTGTGTGTGTGTGTGTGTGTGTGTCTTTGTCCTCGATGGCTCAGAAAAGTCTTTAAAAACTAACTGGTGGCACATTTATTTAAAAGATGGAGGCACTTTATGGAGCGAAATATTTGCACCGTGTGCCCCCCACCGCCCCCAACTCGTGCTCTGTCCACCTTCCATAAACAGGTCTGGGTGGCGGTGGCCACCTCAGCGTCGGGGCCCAGCCTGGGACCTGCTTGCGCTGGTAAGCAGTGTGTCCCGAGTCCGACTGGAGTAGCCGGGTCAGAGGCCGGAACCTGCGCTCGGCGCCGGCGACCTCTCCGCACAGCGTCCCCTGGCGGCCGCGGGGCTCAGCCAGGCCCGGGAAGTGACCGCGCCGAGGCGGCAGCCTGCCCCTCGGTCTCCTCCACTTCTTTCCCTCCTCTTCACCTCCCCTCTTCCCTTCTTCCTTTTCCTCCTCTTCCTCCCCCTCTCCCTCCCTCCTCCTTTTTCTCCATCCTGGTTCCTGCAGTTTGTCTTTTGAATCAATCTATTTAAATATTTAGTTTATAGATTAACATAATTCAGGTATTTAAAAAAGAACTACTCGGCTGGGCGAGGTGGCTCACCCCTGTAATCCTAGCACTCTGGGAGACCGAGGTGGGTGGATCGCTCAAGGTCAGGAGTTCGAGACCAGCCTGAACAAGAACGAGACCTCCGTCTCGACTAAAAAATAGAAACAAATGATCTGGACAACTGAAAAAATATATATAGAGAAAAAATTAGCCGGGCATGGTGGCGCATGCCTGTAGTCCCAGCTACTCGGGAGCCTGAGGCAGGAAGATCGCTTGAGCCTAGGAGTTGGAGGTTGCTGTGAGCTAGGCTGACGCCACAGCACTCTAGCCTGGGCAACGGAGCCAGACTCTGTCTCAAAAAAAAAAAAAGAACTACTCAAAGGCCTGCAATGAAAAGTCTTCATCCCAGAGAAACTGTCAGCCAAATCCCCAAATTGAGGGACATTCTACAAAATACCTGACCAGTACTCCTCAAAACCTTCAAGGTCATCAAAACCAAGGAAGGTCTTGAGGAATTGTCACAGCCAAGGGGAGCCTAAGGAGACATGACCTTGGAGTGTAATGTGGGCTCTCACATGGGGTCCTGGAACAGAAGAAAGGACATCTGGTGAAAACTGAGGACGCCTGAATCAGAAGGACTTTAGTTAATAACGTATCAACATTGTTCATTAATTGTAACAAACGACCCAGACCAATACAAGATGTTAATAATAATATGAGAAACTGAGTGCGGGCTTTATGGAAGCTCTTATCTTTGCAATTTCTCTGTGAATCTAAAACTGTTCAAAAAATAAAGTTTATTTTTTCAAGTCTTCATCTCACCTCTGCCCCCAACCATGCGGTTTCCATCCCTCAACGTATTAATCGTTGATCTTAGTTTTTTGTGTATCCTTTCATAGATTCAGTGTGCAAATACTAGCAAATATAAACATCGCCCCTTTTTACAGAAATAGTAGCACGTCCCATACTCAGTTCTGCAATCGTCCTTCACTCATTTCATTTTACAACATAGAGCGTCCCTTGGTTTTTGCTTACACCCTGGACAGACTGTCATTCCTGTAGCCAGTTCCCTGTGGATGGACACTGGACTGTTTCCAATTTTTTTTCCATTCAAACACGACTCCAGGGAATAACCGTGCACGTGGCTTGCCAGTCGTGGGACTGCTAGACCCGCGAGTGGTCAGTTTGTAACTGTGGTAGACAGGCCCCGGAGATCTGGGTGAAACTGCGACATCTAGGTGACACCCCAAGTCCGCAGTGCACAGGGGCCGCCCCGGCAACCTAACCCTGGATCATCGCCCCCTGTGCGGGATTCCCGCGGGGGAGTGTGGGCGGGAGCGTCCCCGAGGCTGGGATGGTCGCGGGGTTACGGCCCCGGACCGTGGGGGCGGGGAGCCTCCCGAGGGCGGGTGCCCAGCACGAGATCCGGGGGCGGGCCCCCCCCATCCTCCTCCCAGGCCCCTCTGTCCGCTGCTGCCCCGGCTGCACCTGTCCCGAAACTCCCACTCCTTCCCGCTCTGGGAAGTCGGGCGCCCCCACTCCCCGACCATCCACTGCAGGGGCCTCACCCTAAATGTAGCGAGATTCCCTTCCCCCCAAGGACGGCTTTCCCCCCGCCCCGCCAGCAATTCCGGTGCCTGCTGTCCAGAAACTATTCTCTCCACCTCCTTATACTGCTATTTGCCCCCTTACAAGCCACCTTATCTCCCAAATTCTGGGCGATTTTAAAAACTCCCCTCCGCATTTTCTATTGCAAAACTTCAGCTCATACAGAGACGCTGGCATAACTGTACGGGAACATCCGCACGCGCACCACCCGGTCTGCATCTGCGTCCCCCGGCCCGCGGGCGCCGGGTCCCTCCACCGCCCGGTCCTCGCTCGGACACGCTTCAGACCTGCAGCCCCCGGCGGTCCCCCCAGAGCTTCTGCATGCCTGTCCCAGGCCGGGGTTAGCCCTAATTTACTTTTTCAAAGGTGAAATTTATGTACCGCGAAATGCACGGATCCTCAGTGTGCCATAGCCTGGCTGATTTTAGATAGTACGTGTAAGAGTTATTTTGTTAATAGTTATGCATTTTAACATGTTTCGGGGGAAAAAAACCCTTACCCAGTTCCACTGAAGACAGTGACATGAAGTTTCCTTTAACAATGAATGTATTTGAATGAGCTCACGTAAAGGGCCGGGAGAAGGGGGAGAGAAAGGGAAGGCACCACCAGGTGCCCTGCCAGAGCCCGGACGCCTCCAAGAGTGGCCCCCGCCGAGGAGCTCTGCGCGGCCGTGGAACCCGGGGCGCCGGGACGAGGCTGGGGACCCGCTGGGTCAGAGGTACGCGGCGGGGGCCGGAGCAGCGTGCCTGTGTGTCTGTGTTTTCAAATCATTATGCATCTGCGCCCCGCCCCGACTCCTTGAGGCTGGCACTGTCCCGGTGAACGCAGCACCCAGCACCCGGTACCTGTTAGGCACCTAGTAAGTGTTTCACGAGCTCACGAGTGTGCCAACGCTTTGTGAGCACTCTACAAAAATAATTCACAAGAATAGCAGGAAATCCCCCATGACCCCCTGCCGCGTGCAGCGTTGCAAGCCCTCCGTGGTGTTTGTAGATGGGTAAACAGACAGATAGGCGGAAGAAGACCGGAGGGCAGGTGTACAGGTCCAGAGGGGCGCCGGGGACTTAGAATTCCGAGTGTCCGGGATCGGTAATACGACAGTTGTAGAAATAAAACTGCGCATGCGCAATGGCACAGCCACATGGCCTCATTACTCTCTGGGCGGAAAATCCTTCTAGGTGCCTCGTTAGCGCAGTAGGTAGCGCGTCAGTCTCATAATCTGAAGGTCGTGAGTTCGATCCTCACACGGGGCACGATACTTTTGTTCGCTCTCCGTCCTTACTGCAACCTGCTGGAAAGACGGGTTTTGTTTGTTTGTCCAAGTTGGGGGCTGACGTTAAGGGCAGACCTAGGAGAAAGGCTTTCCTAGACCGACTGAGCCGGCACCCGAGGACCCCCCCTAAGGAAGCAACCTACCGACACCACCCTCGTGCTGCTACCGGGGGTGCACAGGAGGGCCTGGAGCTACCCTTGGACCATCCGTTCTGCCCTTGAGCACTGGCTGTCGCGGGGACGCGCAGAGCCCCGGGTTAGGCCGGGAGCCCCGGTGTTCACACTCCAGGAGGGCGCTGCGAGCGCAGCCGAGTTCAAGGCCCCCTAGTGAAGGCTGCAGAGAAGTGGCTTGGGAACACGGTGTGGGGCGGCGGCGGGTGTGGGGCGGCGGCGGGTGCGGGCGGGGAGGTGGGCGGGATTGATGAGAGGTCAGACAGTGGAGGGCACTGAACCCATCGTGAGGAGTTTGGGCTGTGGAGCTGGGAGGTGGCGGTTCACGATACGGTCTAGGGGAGAGGGCTCCCAGGGGAGACACGCAGGGGGGCTGTGTGGAGACTGCATCTGAAACAGGTGCTGCAACTGCAGTGATATCCAGTCATTCTCAAAGATCCATCTCCTCCCAGCACAGGTCAAATAGCAAGTTAAATTGAGGTGGGATAGCTATAACTAGCCCTTCATCTTTCAGCTTTCTGACGGTGGCACTGATCTCTACAACTCCCGCAGGGATAATTGCGGTAATATTTTATACTATTTCATCCCTAGGCACAGTGCAGTCAATTATCAATAGCTCCAAATCCTTTACTACTACTAGTACTTCCCTGCTGCCTTTGACTGTAAAGGGGTATCTGGTAGATTAATGCTGCCACTTGCCTCTGCTACCACTAAGTCCCATTGTCCTCACTGAAACCAGCGAGCATATCAGTGGTAGCATCTCTCACCATCACATATGGCTCATTACAGGAGCCACACAGAGCTTTTCAGTTTTGCAGATACTCCCTCACTCAGGGCCTTCACGGAGGAAGTCTCTTTTGGGCCCAGAGCAAAGGTGAGTGAGAAGGCCACATGTGATAAATCCACTCCCACATTCCTGTCTCCCTAAGCCTTTGGATACCTTCATCTGCATCATGCTGGGGAAATTCTGGCATCTCAATCTCATTAAACAGAGGCAACATTGAGTCCCCATTTCTGTCAACTACCCACGTAAACTACAGGGCCACTTCCAGGTGCATGAGTGTGGCAGTTAGCAATTCACAGCTTCTCAGCTCCAAACTCCCTCTCCAGTGCCTGCTCGGCAATGCCCGACTGCACTCTTCCAGCATTTCTCCTACGGTGCATGACGTTGAGTTCTCAGCAGAGGCTGCTGGAGGGTGCCGCAGGAGGAATGGGACTCTTCTTTCTGGCTCCAATCTGCTGTTTTGCTTATTCTTGTCCTGCTTCAAGGCCCATTAGCTGTGCGTGGGCACTGGGGACATTAAGTGGTGCTCTGCCCCAGCCATGGGCCCAGAGCACACAAACTTTCTTCAGGCCTTCATGGCCCCAGCCCAGTGACCACTTCACTGGAGTCCTCCCAATATGGACACTGGCATCTTCCAGGTCTCATGCCTGCAGCACCAGCCTGAAGCGCTCTGAGCACCTGCCTGCCAGTCTTGGTTTGCCTGTGCCCAAGGGTGGTTACCCGTGGCCCTCTAAACATGGGCAATGTGCATGCCGGGCTGTATACCATCCTGACAAGCAGGGGCCTGGTGCTGGGACTCCCTGTGCACTGCCACCCACCAGCCTTGGATTGCCTGTGCCCAGGAGAATTGTTTCCTGCGGCCCGGGGACGTGGACTAGCTGTGGCCTGGACAACTCTGAGACTCTCTCCAATATCCAGTGGTCTGCAACCCCCTTCTCTGACAAGGTCTGAACCTGAGCCTTGGGGAAGGAGGGGTGTCCCTTCCAAGTTCAGCCTTCCTTGAGTTCTCTCCCTCAGTCCTAGGTAATCTTTAGAGCTCTCTATCTTTATAGTTGCTCCCTGTCATAGTTTAGTATGTCTTTATATTAAACTTTACCTGTTCTAATTATTGTGTGGTTTGTCTCCTGATTGGACCCAGACTGATACAATGAGGTTAAACATTAAATCCAGACTCTCTGCTAAATGTACCTAGCCCTTATTAAGCACCCAAGTCCTAATTTATTAATAAATTAAGCCTTATGCAGTCCTT
>RJWJ010048361.1:0-10623 GCA_004363605.1 Indri indri | reverse complement strand
GAATGTGGACTCGGAGGCCCGAGGTACCATTCAACTGCTCTCTCTCTGTTTGTCCTCTGCTTAGTGGGAATAATAATATCTCCCTCACAAAACCACTTTGAGGATTAAATGAGATAGTGTATATAAAAGGCTTAGCGTGGTGCCTGCTATGTTGTGACCCCTCCTTCACTAGCTCTGGCAACACTTACAATGAAGGCCGACTTCCCAGTAGTAAGCAGGGACGCCCACCAAGTCACCAAGAATCCCTAAAACATTAGTGTTGCCCGTGCGTGGCCAGAAGGGGGAGGCATACGCCATACTATAAGCTCAGGAGGCTAAGAAAAGGGAGTAGAGTGTGGAAGGGGACTTTTTCTTTCTTCCTTCCCTCTCTCCCTCTCTCCTTCCCTTCCTTCCTTCCCTCCTTCCCTCCTTCCCTCCTTCCTTCCTTCCTTCCACTCTATTTCATACATGTTGAGGAGACTTCCTTCTGCTCCCACAGGCTGAACTAGATGAACGAGGCTTCCTTCTGCCCCCTTTGCTTGGTCCACAGTGCCCCAAAGGGTGTCCAGTCCTTGCTCTAGAGTCGAGCCCACCCAGACCACTGAGACGCGATCGGGAACAGTGAGACCAGAAATAAGCTGCGTATATGCCCCGTCCTGCCCAAGCGGCATCTGAACCATACATATGCAGAGTGCAGGTGCTGGGGCCAGGAAGTATGCAGTGGGGCCACATACTTCCTCCTCAAGCTCTGCATATTATCTGACTTTTCACCTGCCATCTCACTGGCAGGAATATGACCTGCCCTCCAGGCAGTTCCAGAAACCAGCCCAGGGTTTATACAGGCTATGCCCAATTTAGGAACGCCCAACCTAGGACGGCCTATTTTGTCTTCCCTCAAACCGCCATCAAGTTATTGACTCATGTTCGCCTGTACAGAATAATCTGCAAAGTTTTTGAACCAGAGCTACTAATGCACGCCTAAAAAGAGCTCTCCCTTACTTTCGTGGTAGAAGGTTAACAAGGTGAAGGCACCAAGATCTTATTGTCCTATCCCTTTGCAAGATAGGGACATCCAAGAAAGGAGATGCAATTAAATAGGATGGTAGGAACATCTTGCATGAAGCATCATTTATAAAGTGGTTTTTAAAGAAAAATGCTACCCTCTTCCAAGTAACTACCCTAGGAATCATTTGTAGATCTATATACCTCTGGGATGAAGTAATCTCTTTTTATATGCCCCATAGCATATGCCATAAAGCTGGGCATGTAAGTAGGGCTGCAAGAATACTCACTGAATGGTATTAAAATTTGGGAAAAAAGAACAGAGAGAGCTTCAAGAGATTCAACTTGGTTCTCCATTGAATGATTTTAATTTTTTTAAACTTTTTTTATTTTTAAGATCAGAGCCCTTTTTACGAATGAAATCATACACTCAATTCCAGCAAACAAAGCAGATTAAAAGGAATCTGCTATGGTTAAAGTGGGGAGAGGAGGGAGGGAGCCCAGCATGGAAATCCCTTTTGGGGTCCTGTCGCAGACTAAGCAGTGCTGAGACTGTGAGCTCCCTGCCCACTGGCCCCCCCTGGTGCTGCTTGCCTGGTGGATCCAGTAGAGCAGAGCACGCCCTGAGGCAGAGGGACATTGAACCGGCCTGGACACCCGGGGGTGACTTGGGACCAGCATGCTTCTCCCTGGCATGGTCAGGAATTGAAACTTGGGCCCCCAGGGATGGGCCCACAGGCCAGATCCCAAACCCCCAGGTCTCGATTGAGTTGCTCCAGGCAACAGAGGGATATTTGTGAGTTCGTTTTGAGAGGTGTCATCGCCTGCAGGGGCAGATCAAGGGGAGAGTGCAGTGTGGGTCCTAGCTGTGGTATGCTGGTGGGGCACCCCTGCTCCCACGGGAGGGCTGCGCCCCCAGTTCAGGCCAGGATCCTGGGCAGGGAACCTCCTAGCCTGCATCACAGTTGCAGGGAAGCTCAGCTGGCTTGAGGTCCTGTCTGCTGGCAGAGGCCTGGGAGAAAGCGTGGAACAGGGGAGGTGGGAAAGGCGTGAGGCCTGCTCCAGACTGCTGGCTTGTGGGTTTCAGACAGCCCCGTTTCCACATGCAGACTTTCTAGTTGAGTGGGGCCACTTCAGCCCCTCCCTGGCAGCTTTGTCCAGAGGTGGGGAGCAGACTTTTGACCCCCGCAGATCCCTTGCCTGCATTTGTGGAGCTTGAGGACAGGCCCACTCAACCCAGCCCCGCCTAGCCTCATTCCCCCACCTGGGTCTGCTGTGGTGGAGAATAAGGACTCACCTGGAAGTTCCAGGGCCCCACCCACCACCTAGGGCATTAGAACGCTTCTCCTGAGAACCACAGCTGGTTACGGGACCCAAAAACAACATTGCAGCTTGTTCCTTTCGGGAAGTGTCAGAAAGAATTTCGAACATGGATTTTATGGAGGCTCAATAAAATACAGGATAAAGTAGAAACCCAACACAAAGAAAGCACAAAACAATGCAGGAAACGAATGAAAAATTCACTAAAGAAATTGAATTATTAAAGAAAAATCAAACAACTTCGAGAAATGAAAAATTCATTCAAGGAATTATAAAACACAATGGAAAGCCTTAAGAATCGGTTAGATCAGGCAGAATAAAGAATCTCAGAGCCTGAGGACAACCCCTGTGCATTAAACAAGTCAGTCACAGAGATGCAGCAGAGAAATAAGAGAAATGAGCAAAGCCTACAAGAAATGTGGGATTATGTAAAGAGGTAAAGAGGCCTAACGTAAGAATCATAAGCATCCCTGAGGGTGAAGAAGAAAATATACAAGGGTTGGAAAACCTATCTGAGGGAATAATTGAGGAAAATTTCACTGGCCCTGCTAGAAATCTAGATATCCAGGTACAAGTTCAAAAGACGCCTGGGAGGTTCATTGCAAAAGGCAAACACCACACACAGTCATCAGCCTGGCCAAAATAAACATGAAAGAGGCGCTCCTATATAAAACTCTTAAAACAGTGTTAGGGACATTGGGTGATTAATAAATGCTGTATACAGTGTTTGCTGTTACTTTTTCTTCTTTACCCTTGAGTTGATTGTGTATCTGTTTCAAAATTTCCAAATGTGTGTGTGTGAGTAGTTTCTAGTTTATTATTTGTTATTGTTTTATACTTTTATGTAATTCTGGTCAGAGGAATATGATCCACATGATATCGGTTCTTTGAAATTTGTTGAGGCCAGCACTTTGGTCTATCATATCATTGATTCACATAAATGTTCCATTTGTGCTTGAAAATATGTTCTCCAAGAACAAGATTAGTAATTACACCATTCAAATCTGCACCCTTGCTAATAACTTTTTGTTCTTGATCTAAGAAAGTTATGGGCATTTAATACCTACCTAAGTAATCTAGGTAGTCTTAATGTCTTTTGTTTAGAAAGACTACTCATTCTGAGTGTTTTAGCAAGTTTTCTTTTAGTAGGCATTTTATTTTAGAATAATTTTAGGTTTACAGAAAAATGACAAAGATAGTAGAGAGTTCCCATATACCTCACACCTCCTTTCCCATTGTTAACATCTTACATTACTATGCTATATTTGGTATAATTAATGAAGCGACATTGATAACTTACTATTAACTCAAGTCCATACTTTACTCAGATTGCCTCGCCTTAGTTTTCACTTCATGTGCTTTTCCTGTCCCAGGATCCCATCCACGTTACATTTAGTCATCATGTCCCCTCAGGCTCCTCTTGGCTGTGACAGTTCCTGAGACTTTCCTAGCTTTTGATGACCAATGACCTTGATGGTTTTGAGGAGTACTGGTCAGGTATTTTGTAGAATACCCCTCAATCGTGATTCTTCTGATGTTTCCCTCATGATTAAACAAGGATTTTGGTTTTTGGAAGGAAGTTCGTGGAGGTCAAATGCCATTCTCATCACATCATATCAAGAGTACATATTATCAATACAACCTATCACTATCAATGTTAACCTTGATTGCCTGGCAGTAAAGTTTTATACATGAAGAATTTACTGTAACTTTTCTTATAATGGCTGCCATTGTAATAATATGATGAGGTAATGCAATACACTAGATTCCAGAGACCTGGATTCTAGGCCCATTTCTGCCACTAAATTGCTGTGTGAGCTTTGGTCGGTCACTTCACCTCTCTGATCCTCAGAGTTTTTTATTGTCACTAATCTGAACATTTATTCTTTTGAAGTATCATTTTCACATTTATAGTTACTTCTGAAATGCCTTCTAAACAATATGCACTTTCTCCAGTTGCAGATAGTAGTATCCAGCTCAGTGGATAGGGCTACCATGTTGTAGGACACTGTGGAAATGATGCTGTGTGACTTATGAGGTTAGATAATGAAAGATGTTGTGGCTTCCACTTTGTATTTTCTGGGATCACTCAGGGAGACTCAGCCACCACGTTAGCAACACCCCGGCAGCGATGGGGGAAGGTACAGAGTGAGGAACTGAGGCCTCCTGCCAGTACCTGGTACTGACTTGCCGGGGATTGAGTGACCCAGACCCAGAGCCACCCAGCTAAGCTACTCTAGAATTCCCGAACACCAGCACCTGTGTGAAATAAATCTTTCTATAGTTTAAAACAAACAAAAACCAAAGGGTTGGATCCCCAGAACAAACAAAAACCAAAGGGTTGGATCCCCAGACTTTGAAACTGTTCCAGGGTCCTCGTGGGTGGGGGATATGGGAAGGGGTGTTGGCTGGCTTGGTTTCGATTCCTCCCCTACTTAAACCACAGCAGCTCTGCCTTCATCTGGTTTATATATTGAGGACCCGTCTAGGATTCCTTTTGAAGAATGGAGTCTGCAGCCAAAAATAAATGTGCAAACACTGGCTTAGAGAAACACTAGATGACCACCACAGTCCTTTCATCTCTAGCATTCCATGATTCCACCCACCAGTCCAAAACAGATAACTCTTATACACCTATGGGCAGCATTTTCTTCAGGGCTTGCTCTTCTTGCCATAAAATACAATCTTGGAGGCTGGACACGAAAACTCTGAGTGTACTGCTCCCTAAGCGTATCAGCAGCTGCCCTTCCTGTGTGTGAGGTCGGACAGAGCTCAGACTGTGGACACAGTGCTGTTCCTACAGAGGAAAGAGCCCCGCCCTGGGCACAGCTCCACCCTCTGGGGCACCATCTGCAAGCTGGGAGGAGACTCCATTGCCAAAGCAGCACCCATCTCGATTCACGGACCTTCTCATGTCCACCTGCTTCTTGGATGGTTAGTGGAACAAAGGTGGCCCCTGAGCCGTGCAGGCTCACCGTCTCTCCCTCACGCCACTTTTCAGCATCAACGAGCAACGGGCCCCACCTGAGCCCAAGCTAGCACCTGCCAACACTACTACTTGAGCTTCACAATGCAGAGCAAGCTGTTCTCCCCATCCTTCGTGGCAGAGCTTCATTCTCTTCCTCCTCCCCCACTGTAGGCACAGCTCCTTCTAAGGGGCAAGGCCGTAGAATCTAAGGGTTTCTGCTAGTTCATCTCGTTTATCCTCCTGGGCTGACTTTGAAACTGTCTTGCTATAGCGGTCCACCTTCAGCAGGGATCTGAGAGGCAGGTCACTGATTTTAAAACTTACTAGTGATTGCCTCAAAGTTTTTCAAAGTGTTTATACCAACTATTGACTAACTGGAGAAACAGGGGTGGGGATCGGGCCACAGAAGAAACTATTTATAACAAAACTGAAGTCCATTCTTGATGATCAGAGGGGTGATTTAGGAGGTCTGCAGCTTAACTTGGAATAAGGTGGGGCATGCCTACTTCAGCAGGGGCAACTGGACCACCAGGATGAGCAGATGCCTGCAGGGGCCCAGGCCCAAGGTCACCGGGTACTGAGGAGCAGCCCGTGCTGGTGGGGCTTGGTGGTCCTCTCCATGCCTAGGTGAGGCCCAGGGACCACTGTGGCCCAATTAAGTCTACCTTTGGGGGCGTATCTTAAACATGGATGACCTGCAAAGCAGTTAATGCGACTTGATCATGGGAGTTATAACCATCCAATAGACAAAGCCAGTGACAAAACCACCTAACTTTACGAACTTTCAGGTCAGCACTTGTCCAGTCCGTCCCTTTCTTGGCTTTTATCGATTTAATTCTGGATGAGGAAACGTTAGTAATAAAAACAGGCAATAGCACTAGGGCCTCAAAGCCTTTACTTTTGTAACCCTACTAAAAGCACTCACCCTCACCCAGCTGGGTGCCTTTTACTTATGCTTTTCTTCCCTCTTGTCTATACATGGGTGTCACAAAAGCAGTCTCTCTCAGGTAGTGCTGCTTAGTAAACATCTGACTTTGGCCTTCACAGGTAGGAGGACAACCAAGTAATCTGTGAAACTGAAAATGGGTTTATGTCCTGGTTTGGCCCTAATGCTGCAGTTCTCAGCCTTGGCTGCACATTAGAATCACTGAGAATCAGGAAGCTTGTGAACTCTTAGATGTCCTGGCCACAGCCCAGTCTCCAGGGTGAGGTCCAGACATTACCAATCATCAAAGCTCCCAGGTGACTCCAGCGCGAGGCCAGGACGAGACCCATTTCCCTAAAGCTAAATGGGTAAAGTTCTGAGGTGAGGGGTCACCAACTGAAAGAAAAGCCAAGTCTTGCATTCCTGCAGCATAGGTCGCTGGCCTGCTTTGTGGGCACAGGGAACGAAGGGTGGGAGTGAGACAGAAGGTACCTTATTGTTTCCAAAACCCGAAACAAAGTGGAACAGCATCGAGCTCAGAAAAGCACTTTTTATTTGAGGCAAAGAGAAGTCTGACTAAAAGGATTACAGTTCCAAGAGTGAAAACTCAACTGTTAGTGGCACTATTTTGACTTTATATAGATTTTGCTTCTCCTTGGTCAGAAAAGGGTATTCAGGTTTTATTTTCCCCAGCTGGGCAAAAAGGGCAAAGAAAACTGGAAGAGGCTTCTACTCTACTGATACTGCTCTTCAGACCCAACATCAAGCTAGACAAGCCCTCACTGGTCAGTCTGAAGCTTGCTGTTCCAGCTAAGGCCGTACTACATTTGCAAGGAAGATGAGGCAGGGAAAACAGGCATAAGTCACTTGGGCAGAGCAGGCATCCACAGCTTCAAAACTCCTCATTGAAGGGGTAATCCTTGTGGTTGGCACAGCTGTCAGGAGAAAAGAGAACACACATCTGCTTTTCAAGGAAGTGATTTTCGCTATGACAAACTCTTAATACACAGAAATGTTAAGTGTCTCGATTACAGGCAAAAATAGAGGCCTCAGAGGCAACGAGCCAGTCCTGAGTCTTCAGAAGTCTGCAGCTAGGGGTGGCGGCTCACCCGCCAGGCCCCTCTGCCACGGGCTGTCACCAAGCACGTGCGTGACAGACGCCACCCTCCCCACGTGCCCAGTACTGTGTCTGGGGCGTGGAGGGCGGCAATAGGATTCCTGCCTCCCAGTAATTTAGTCCAGCAGGCAGCACCAGATAGCACCTTGCTGTCTTAATAAGAGGATGTAAAGAGCAAAGAGGTAATAATATAAGAGATGTTAAAAGTCTATTTGTGACTGAATCCCAAAGGATGAGGGAAACACCACCAAATGCCCCAAGGACACAGGAGACACCTCCGGAAGCCTCCTGTCCTGTATGAGCGGGAGGTGAAGAGAGCCCAACACAATAGTTGAGGATTTGATACTGGCAACACAGGGGCAAGGAACAGGGTTAAGAGGTGCAGGTGTGTTTGCCAAGGCTCACCGTCCATCTGCTAGGGCCAATGGCTTGTGCTGGCAACACAACAGCAAGAACAGTGGAAAGACTGGCTAGGCAGGGTGTGAAAGGCCCAGAGGGAACCCAGCTTGCGATATATAGCTCTTACCCAAATACTCACAGCTCCCTGGGAGGCCTGGGGGTGTCAGGGCCAGCCTCTCCCTCCCCACTCCAACCCCGACCCACTCCCACTGTATCAGTAGTGCACAGGACAATCTGACAGCCGTTTTTGGAACAGCACTGGAGGGTGGGAGGAGTCTAAATGGAAAAGAAACAATTATAAAATCACTGTGGTTTGTCAGCCCAGAGAGCGCTTCAGTATGCTCCGCCCACAGTGGGAGGGGAAAGGGAAAAGTGAACGAATGGGATAGATTCTGAAAGAACAGATACAGCTTGGTGACTGATTCACTTCTCTTTCCCTTGCTTATTAGATCCAAAAAAGATTTTAATGTCTAAAGGTTAAGTACCTTTAATAAGGGTGTGGGTGTAGCTGCCCGTGATAAGCTCTGTTTGTGGCCTAGAGTCTGAGGTCACCGTGAGGCAGGAACAGGCTCGCCAGGCATGCACTTGCCTGAGGACAGGAGAGTTACGGCACGACGCATACTTGGCAGACGTCTGCCTGGGGCTGTGGCTGAAGCCACCAGTGGAGCAAACTCTGAACCACAGGGCGTGGGCACAGAGGTGGAAAGAGAAAGCTGGCTCCATACCCTCTCAGGGAATGTTCAAATTGTGCTTAGAAGAGGAAGTGCCGAAGAGAGAGGAACAGCCCAGACAAGAACAAGGACGGTGACAGAGGAGTAGGGTCTTAGTCTTCGCGGAAAAATGGGAAGTTGCTTCTTGAAAGCAGAAAGTTTTAAACATTACCTAGTTATTGTACTGGGAGGAAAAGAAAAAACCTTTCTAGAAATCTCCCTCAGATTCCAAACAATAATTCAGAGGTAATACAAAGAACCAGGGAATGTGCAGCTAGCTGGAGGGGCCTTTAGTGCCTCTGTTGGTCAGAGCAGTTAAGTGACATTCTCAGAGTCATGTGGCTTACTAGCATCAGAGCTGGGACTGTCGATCCCCAGCACCAGTCTTCCTACTATACCCCTTTTATTAGGGGCAGTAAGATAAAGAGTCTCAGGCAAATTCTGCCAGAATTTGACTCAGGGCCACCTGAGATCATCTGGTTTCAGAGGAGCCACTGAGATTTAAAAATTAAATGCCAAAATAGGTAATTATTTCAGGTTAGGCTGACAGTGACTCTGGGTAGATCTCTTGGCATTTTCCCCATGGCTTTGTGCAGTTCAGCTGATGCAGGTTTAAATGTTTCCTGCTGCATGTGGATGCCAACGCAAGGTAACGTGCAAAAGCAAGACAGCTGTGACAAAAGGGCGTGGCGTTAAGGCTGTTCTTTTGTCCTGCAGCGTCTGATGACTGGGAACTGATCGTCAGACTGGGACTTACTCACCTCATCAAGGCACAGACCCTCCAGTTTCTGTTGTAGCTGAGTAAGGTGGTCATATCCTGGTTGCTCAGTTCAAAGTCAAAGACCTAAAAAAAAAAAAAAAAAAATCCTATAAACTCTGCAAATAAAATTCAAAGCCAAAATATTGTGCAGGACCAGATGAGTTGTATTCCACGGCCTTGAGCAGGGAGCAGTAAGGATTATCATGAACATAGAGGATTATCACGTTACTACTCAGGGAATGCACATGTTTTGGCTAGGTACTCCATGGAACAATGTAAACAGTCATTCCCTTCCAGAACCTCCAAGGAAAATGATACTTTTTATTCCATTTATTTCATTTCAAAAACACTACCAAGTACTTCTGTAACCAGCACCAGTGATGAATATAATGATGGGTAATATGACACGTGTCTTTGCCTCTGTTTACAACAAAGCAACAAAGGACAGAGGTATTTAAACAGCTATAATACAAAGAATAATTAATTACACACTGTATAAGAGCTTAAAATAAAGTACTCAGGAAGACGTGAGGTATTAGAAATGAATTCCAACTGGGGAACTGAAGGACATGACCAAAGAGGAGATGGTATTTGAGATGGCCTGATAAGGTTTTCACAGAGAGGGCAAGAAAGGTGTTATCGGTCAGAGAGAACCACTTGCGTGAAGGTAGCAGACTGCATTGGAAGAACTCAGCTGGCATGGAGGCTGGGAGGTAGGCAGGCAGACAGACACGAGGCAGGCAGACAGACACGAGGCAGGCAGACAGGTAGGTAAAGCAGGCAGGCAGCAGCAGCACTGGGTGGGAGCCAGGAGGGGCTGCACATACAGCCAGAGCCGAGGAGGGCCCTTAGCCTCAGAAGATCAGAGAAAGAGGCTGCTACAGACCCTGCGATTACAACTATGGGAAAATGCATAAAGACTACACAGTAAGATGAAAAAATAATAAAATTAGGTTAGCATTTTGAGATTAGTCATTTAAGTTTTTTTCTTTTCTAATACCATAAAAAAATAAAACATGAAAACAAAGGATCCATCTCTAGTAGGATGATACGCCTTTATTCCCACAGTGGCCACTGTTCTGCCACTGTATCTTGACTAGTGAAATCTGTATGTAAGAAGAAAACTGTCTCCTCTGCTAAACAATAAGCCCCACTCCCCTCCCCCATGCTCACTCTCACCCCAGCCTCCTAGGTGACGAGTGGCATGTGTTACTGGTCAGCCTCTGGCCAGTGGAACCAGGCAAAATTAGCTGCTCGCTGTGGAAACAGAGCTGTCGGTTTGCTGAGGGGGGCCCCATGGCCATGGCTATGCCACACTCTGAGCCAGATCCTGGGTGAAGGAGGAGCGTCCCTGGCAGAGCCACTTTGCTCAGTGGGAGCAGAGGCTCCTGGGCCATCAGGACCCTCCTGCAGCAGCTCTCCTCCCAGCCTGGCCCCCTCTCC
>RJWJ010048360.1:0-10632 GCA_004363605.1 Indri indri | reverse complement strand
TTAATTAAGCACATTAAAAACAATTATATGAACAGATTCTATTCAAAAAGACTTCTTATGTAAGCTGTCGATTTTTCTCTTCCAATCTAATGCTGGTGTTAACTTTCAGCCAAAGATAATGCCTTTCTTTGGAGATGATTAATTTGATCTGGCTTATCCAGACTATTTCTGTCTTTTCTTTTAATATAAGTAATACAGAATACTTCTCTAGATATGGAGACTGTCTCTTGCTAATTGAATCTGTAACTTTATTTTTCCTCATTAACAAGGTAATTACCCTACTGTTAACATATTTTACTGTAATATTACCTGATCATAAAATATATTTTCATTTAACCTATAAATCAAAGTGTTTTTTTAAATTGTGATAAGAACACTTGAGATCTACTTTCTCAGAAAATTATAAGTGCACAATAAAACATTATTAATTATGAGTACTATGTTGTACTGAGATCTCCAGAATATATTTTATTTTGCATAACTGAAAATTTACACCAGTTGAACAGCAATATCCCTTTTCTTCTTCCTCCAGTCCCTAGCAACCAACACTCTACTCCTTCTTTATGAGTTTGACTATTTTAGATTCCTCTTATAAGTGGAATCATGCAGCATTTTTCCTTCTGTTCCTGGCTTATTTCACTCATCATAATGTTCTCCAGATTCAAATATGTTCTTGTATATGACAGAATTTACTTCTCTTTTAAGTCTGAATAATATTTCATTGCATGTATATTCATATTTTTTATCTATTCATCTATCCATGGATATTTAGGTTTTTTTCCACATCTTGACTATTGGAAATAAAGCTGAAATAATCATAAGAGAGTAAATATCTCTTCAAGACCGTGATTTCAATTATTTTGAATATATACCCAGATGAGTGATTGTTAGATCATGTGGTAGTTCTATTTTTTTTTTATTTTTTGAGGAAACTCCAAATAATTTTCTATGGTAGCTACACCAAATTATATTTCTACCAATGCTGTATGAGGGCTCCCGTTTCTCCACATCCTCATCAACACTTATCTCTTTCTCTCTTTTTTTATTGGTAATAGCCATCCTAACAGGTGTGAGGTGGTATCTGATTGTGCTTCTGATTTGCATTTCCCTGACAATTAAGATGTTGGCCATATTTTCATATACTTGTTGGTCATTTGTATGTTTTCTTTGGAGAAATGTCTACTTAGATTCTTCACTATTTTTTATTGAATTATTATTATTATTTTTCTATTGAGTTGTAGGAGTTACTTATATATTTTGGATATTGACCCCTTATCAGATATCAGATATATGCCCTGAACATATTTTCTCTCATGACATAAGTTGTCTGTTAAAGTGCCCATCCTTTGGTACATGGTCACAAGACAAAGATTCTTTCTTAGGCAGTTTGCATGCATACAGGGACCAAAGAAACACAAAAGATAGTAGCAGGAGAAAACCTTGAAAAGCACAAATAGTAAAGTAGATTTAAGTATGAAGCTGAGTTTGAGAAGAAATTAGATTTGACGAATTTCAAATGCTGTGTGAATAACAAGATAAACTGAACATTTGTCCTCTATTGGAATCTTTGAGGTTGTTTGATCCTCAAAATGAATTCTCATGTGTAAGAGGTCTGCATTTGTTCTGGGACTCCTGCAAAACCAAATTCTTAGATAACTTCAATTATTTTTTTGTTTTGTTTTCAGACATTCTTATTACAAAGTAGCTATTTTCAATAAATAAAAACATAAATAAGTAATGTATATATATTTTACTGCAGGCTACATGAAATAGATGATGTAGGTAATAAAGACAAGGTCGAAATGTTAAGACTGGTAAAATCCAGACTTGCCTCAAGACTTTATTCTTTTTGGTATTTGGTGCATAATGTTCACAGATTTAGCCCCTGAGAGAGGCATTGTGTTAAAGGGAGTTCACTGGTGATGTGATATTTTTAACCAAGAGAGTCTCACTATCCTTTGTTCGATTAATGGTTGGTTTATATACTTATGTGATTATTTATATTGTAGAGAGGCTAAGACAGCCATATAAGTTTTTCAGTTTTGAGAAAATTGCAATAATTTTCTTTAGACTTTTGTTCATGATCAAGCCAAATATGTAATATCATTGTTTTTTCAATTGTGAGCCAGCAAGGCGAAGCCTGTGGTGGGAAATATTAAATAGGAACTAATGTCAGGTTTCAATTATATTTTTGATAGCAAGAAAAGCCCATAAAAACCCCCACAAACTTACCAGGGCAAGACAACTAATAATTATACACAATAGATATTAAAATGGCTAATGTCAAAGCTTATGTTATGTTTGTGTTAAGTTTTGAAACATATTAAACATTTAAATGTTTTGGTTAAAACAAGTACAGTAGCAAACATCCTTTTGAGAAAAGGCCATATGTTTATTGTTGGTTTTAAAATTATAAATTTTAGACATCTCATCTACCTTCTACAATTTGTTGACTATTCTGTGTATGCCAACAGAGTATTAGGTGCTTCTGAGTAACAGTGTGTTGTTCCTCTGTAATTAATCCTGTAAGATCAGTAAAACTCTTCTTCCTAAAGGGAGTCCAAAATGCTGTTGAGGAAATGACTTGAAGTTAGTTTGAAATTCACCCATTTACTTTAGTTTTTTTTTTTTTAATTTTATCTTATTTCAGAGTATTATGAAGGTACAAACGTTTTGGTTACATAAATTGCCTTTGTACAGTTTGAGTCAAAGTTACTCATCCATTTACTTTAAATAAAGACCATAGCAACCCTGTGTATGTCACAAACTGTAAAGATCCTATGAGTTTACCCTACATACTAGCCGATATTATGAATGAGGACAAAAAACCCCAAGATTCCTGGGTTAGAGACAAAGGAGGACTCTATTACTCATTGTGTACTGAACAGCTGGAGCTTTCTAATTGTACCAGCTCCCCTGGACTCCAGTTCCTGGAGCAGGATGAGTACTGTGCATGTAGTTGTTTCCATCATAGTTGAGGAAATGCCACTTTAGCATTCCTAAATCTTTTATAGTGGGCTGCAAGCAAGTCTGCTCTACATTTGTACCAGAGAGAAGCATTCTCTTTATTATACTGTATAGTGAAATGATTCTTCCTTTTGCTCTAGTGAAAATACTATCTATTCCTTCAATGTGTGTTCACTGTGCACACATTCTTAAAAAGATAGAAAACAAAAAGGTGGTCAATTCCTTACTTGCATGATATGAAGGAACACAAGAGATTGTCTCAACAATGTGCATATTTTCTATGCCTTTATTGTAGCATATTTTATCTTACACTGTAAGTGTTCATTTGAAAGCCTTCTTAATAGTAATGGCACTCTATTCCCTTAATGATTTTGAATCCTGAGCAAGTAGAACAAATTTTTTTAAGGTGGTCAATATTTTTAAAAGAATAAATGTAATTTCATCTAGTAAAATGAAAAAGAGTAAGAATAGTAATTTCAGAATTCTACTAGTAGATTAGCCCAACTCCCTTTTACCTAGAGCCAGCTCTGTCCTGAAAATAAAAGCAAATTCAAAAGAATTCAGTTTCTTACACTGAAGTTGTGAATGTGAGCAAACTTGGGTTTAGAAACAATAAAAAGGTCATCTAGTTCTGAAATCGTGTAAGTGTTGTACATCCTGTGGCTTTTTTACTTCTGAAGAAAGTGATTTCTTTTAAAAGGGATGCGTAGCTGGTTGAGTGTACTGCACTCTGATGAGACATAGTCAATTCATTTCCTGCATTTCTAGAATGGGAATTCCAAGACTACAAATACTTGAACCAGATCCTCTCAGCTCAGGAACAGAGCTCGTCACAGTCTGACCTTAATCTGTGTTTACAAGCTTGTCTTCTGCTGCTCTCCTCCATCTAAACAATCAAACTAGACTGCATGCATTACAAATATAATATCCTGCTTCTGTGCTGTGATTCAGGATTTTCTCTTCATTCAACAAACCAGTACTTCTGTTCTTTATTGTAACTTCTCTAGAATTGGTATATAAACTTCCCTTATGGAGTACTTTATTCCTGTTTTGAATTCTTGATATTTGTTTGTGTGTCATGTACTTACACTAGACATTAGTTTGCATGTAATAGTAGTTTAAACAAGACATGGTAAAACTCCAGTGAAGCTATATCCTGTTACAAAGTATCTTCTTCATTCTTAACCTAAAATAACACTAGGAATAAATGTTTTATTTACAAGTTAATGCAAAGAACCTCCAATTTCCATGAATCCTATATATTTTTAAAGCCTGCGATATAATTTGAATATGTATGAAAACATAGCAGATTTGTGGAAGCTAAAATAATAAGCACTATGAACAATGTTAATTGAACTAAATTATTACATAAACTTATTGTTAATCCATTTAAAAGCAACATTTTTCTTTCGCATTGTATCTAGAGAAAAACAATTTCAAAGATATTTGTAAAATAATAATTTAAGCAATGCCATTTGCACATGTAACAATGTTACACTTGTATCTCATAGATTTATACCAAAAAAGCCAATACTCATTAACATTAAAAGGCTATGAATTAGCTCTACCAGATTTTTAAATGTATTTTTAAAAGTACAATCATTTTAAACTTTTGGTATATTATTCAACAGACCAATTAGTAGAAACGAATAGGTAGACATATGCATATAATATTCAAATATATATGAAATGTTGATCAACTAATATTATATGGGTGATTAATTTAATATTTGGGACTAATAGAACACCACCACTAAAAAATTATAGGCTTACTAATTACTTTACCACAAAATTAATTCTAGATGGATAGGGATTTAAATATGACATAATAATAATGTATCTTCATAAATTTCAAAATATGAAACTGTTTCCTAAGGTAGTCGCATAATCCATAAGTCAAATAAAAAATTTTTTGTATATATACACTTGAATCATGTATTATATGGATATATGCATAATCCATAAATATGGATTGATTATCCCTTATCCAACAGGTTTGAGACCAGAAATGTTTTAACTTTCAGATTTTTTTTGGATTTTGGAATATTTGCTTGCACATAATGAGATACCTTGGGGATGGGGCTATAGTCTAAACATGAAATTCATTTGTTTCATATATACTATGTACACACATCCTAAAGGTAATCTTATTTTTCTTTGGGGATGCTGAGTAAACTGTATTGTTCTCCTGCATTTTGACTTCAACCCATCACATGAAATGAGGTGTGGCTTTTTCATTTGTGGCATTACATCAGCACTCAAAATTTGTTGACTTTGGAGCATTTCGAATTTCAGATTTTCAGGTTAAGGGTGCTCAAACTGTGTATACAATTTATATATATATATATATATATATATACGTGTATATATATGTATCTATAATATGTGTGTGTGTGAGAGAGAGAGAGAGGAGAGGAAACAATTTAAGTATTCATTAATACGGGACTAATATTTTTAGCAATTTCTAGATTCTTGTATATTTTTCTGAGTTTATTATTATTTTATTTATTTTCACAACAACCATATCTGACCCATCTCAGTAGTATTCTAAATGTGTGAATTAGAACACTAAGACAGCAAGAGGTTGCATAGCTTACTCAAGGACTGAGGTAAGGAGTAGGGGAACTTGTAAAAAAAAAAACAAAAACAAAAACAAACCTATACTGTCTGGCTCCTGAATGCCAGTTCCCAGTTATTGTATTTAATTGCTCTTATGACACATAAAAACAATATAGTAGTATTCATCATTAAAAATAATAGACTTCCAAGTTAATCATACAGAAATATTCACTCATACATGCATATACATATGCACATGTATATAGCAAAAAATAAGATTTAAAACAGCATATATTTTTGTTTAAACTAATAATCTTTGTTTAAAAATGGGATGTGTATGTGTGCACTTTATCTAGAAGGATACACAGTCAGTTACAGTTTATAATTGAAGGGGAGGCTGATGTGACTGGATATCAGAAGAGAAAGAACAAAAAAATATATATACATTGTAATAGT
Organism: Indri indri; assembly: GCA_004363605.1. Lineage (NCBI taxonomy): Eukaryota > Metazoa > Chordata > Mammalia > Primates > Indriidae > Indri > Indri indri. The sequence goes on along the minus strand of RJWJ010048360.1, from coordinate 4,650 downwards.
ATATTTAATTTTACTAAGTGATTACATTAACTTTTCCTAAAAATTCACATATTATAAATATCGAATTAAAAAATCCAACTGAAAGAACACAATTTTAATCGAACAGCTGATATCATGGTGACAATTATGATTGATGACTAGTTGGGCAAAATGTGGCATTATAACTGGCCATTCACATTTAGATTTTATCTAATTGTTACTTTGTTTAAGCTACATTTAAAGTTCCTTTTTTGTTAAGTTATTATCAATAAAAGAAAACATGCTGAATATTAAAACGTACTCATCCAGGTTATTCATATAAAAATAATAAGAAAAGGATAGTCGTCTTTAACAGAATAGAATCAATTTACTGGCTGCCTTTGGTACCAGAAATGGAGAAAATATAAAGGGCTTCATGGTATAAATTTGAGTGTCAAGAAGGATTAGAAATTAGGTTTTAATTTTCAGGTTAGTAGCATACTCCATGCCTAAGCCTAACAGGAGATCTCAGTGTTTCTTTGACTGCCATGCCGTTTATCAGAAAGAAACATTCAGCTCTCTGACTGAACAACTACTGCAAGAGCCACCTTCTCAGGAGTTGATGAATGCAACTATGACAGCCATGGATCAGTGAAAATATGGTTTATCCACTGCCTATGCCTGTTTTATGCTCAACTCCAAGTTGCCTCTTCTATATTCGCTGCCCAGGCATGCTGGGGAGATAATCAAGATACAGTGCTGCTTGTTATTAATAATAAGCATGAGAGTTCTTGTGGGTTTCAGCAGCATTGATTTCACATTCACTAATCCAATAGAAATGCTTAATTGAGCTTCTAACATTCACTGGATGCCTATTTTGATTCTACATGGCAGTGGTTGGAAATCCTTGTCTCTGACTCTTCCTTTAGGAGTTAGGAGGATGTGTAAAATACATCTGTCTGGCCAGGGTCGCATTCAGGGTATCATCAACTAAGTTACGGCTTAAAGAGAATGCTAAAATTTATGAGTAAAAGATGATCACTAAATTAACCTTGCTTTTCTATAAATCAGGGGCCTCAAACTCAAATGCAGATAACATAACAAGGCAGACAGCATAAATAAATTTAGCAGACAATTATCCATTCAAAAGAAGCTGGTACTGTTCAATTCCAGCCAGTCGTAGCCGGAAAGAAATACTGTATATGTCAAAAGCAGCAAGATTACTTTTTGTTTGCTTGGTCTTTTTTTTGTTTTTGTTTTTGTTCTTTATGAAGGGAGATGTTTTGCTTTGTTTTGTTTTTCAAGAGACACTTGATATGAGGCTCACCAATCACAAAATAATTAGGAGTTTTCCTTAATTTTCACTTGCCTACTAGAAGAAAGCTTTTCAAATGTTAATGAACCCATGAATTATCTAAGAATTCTGTCAACATGCAAACTGTGATTAAGTAGATCTGAGGTAGAATTTAGGATTCTGCATTTCTAACAAGCTCCGCTATGATGTCAGTGTTGCTGGTCCATGGATTACACTTCCAGTAGCAAGGTGCCGATTTGTGTATATTTGGTGAACAAAATATTAATCTTCCAGCTGTAAAATATGAGCTGTTAAATGACTAAAGGAATGCATATTTGTTTAAAAATGAAAAGCCGGAAGGAGAATATTTCCTAGTAACTTGGTCAAGGATGTTACAATCATATAACATGTATATTTACAAGTCATATACATAGGATATGGGTAACACAGCAACATATTCCTCTTTTGAGAAGTCAGTATCAGTTTATAGATAAAATTCAACCTTTAGTTTATATGTTTATTCAACTTTTGGTTTATTTTAGCTTTTAAAACACACATAGTGCTCAACACATACAAAATAGTAAAAAAAAAGAATGTATAATATTTTTGTGGGGATTTCCTTGATATGACATAAGTAAACCACATGGCCCTGAGCAATCTGTCAAATTGGAGTATTTCTGAATCACTGATCACACAGGCAATTGTCTGCGAGGAAGGGAATATTGTTTTCAGTGCTCCAATATCTTATTTCCCAAGAGAGTTATTTGTAGGATAGTTGAACATCAAAGGCAGCAATGAGACTAGGATCATTAAAATTCCTTGTTTCAAATAAAAAAAAGGCTTGTGAGTACAGCACAATCTTTTCGTACTTAATTTTTATTCATGCTCCAAAGGCTCTGTGCCAATGTAATTTGAGAGTCTCGGTTGTCCCATTTAGGATGTCCACTGTTCAATTTTGTAAATCAATGAGTTTTCCTAAATGGTGATTGAAATATTCTACATTATCGAGTGACTATAAAATAATAGTTTGTACTTTTTTATTTGTAAAATAAATGAAAGCACTGGTTTCTTTTTTTATAATCTGTAAATCCACCTTTTTGACTGTATAATTGCCCATACGATTAGTCCAAGTTTGGAAAGAAATAATTTTTGCCCGAGTGACTACTATTTAATTACACTTCAGTGGCACATTCCCTTCATAGGAGTAACATTCATTGCTAAGTTCTCTACTTCCAGCTCTTAAGGAATTAATACTGAAATTCAAGCAGATAATGACTATGTACAGTCCTAAGAATATTTGCTAAGGAATAGGGATTCTCTGAAGACTGAAAAGCTTTCAAGACCCACACTATTAAATCTTAATGTCTGTCATCATTTGAGGTATTATGCCTAAAATGAGGTGAGGATATTAGGAAACAAAATTAATGAAAGTAGAATACATGCTGAAGACTACTTGGCTTGAGAAAACTCCGACAAGAATTCTCAATCTATACTATGTTTGCTAGGGTCAATTGATTTCATTTATGTCTTATTTCATGATAGTAGTTAGATTTGTAAAATAAAATTAGAAATGAAAATTAACATACAATAACATGTTTACATTTATCATGTGAATTTAACAAAAGCACAAATTAATGACCTTATTTGGTGCATAATGAAAAGAAATAAACATGAAGATTTAAAAATAGATAATACATGTTAGATAATTTTTTTTTGCTTAAGTGTGACATTAGAAAAGTAACATGATATTATCTGTCTCAGTTGTTTTAACCTGAAAATGATAAGAGGCATTGTCCCTTTGGATTGTTTTGAAAATTGAATAAATAATGTATAAAGAGAACCTTGTACTATGTGCCATGTATTAGCATTGTTACTATGAAGAATATATCAAGATAAGTGCTTTCCTTACTTTTTATATATACATATATATAAATATACATATTTATATACACACACATACATACATATATAATTTATATGTATTTACCTTTTACTTAACAGAAGAGGACATTGCATATTTGTTATATATTTTGCCTACAGACACAAAACTAATAAGTGGTAGAGGCAGCATGATTACCATTATGACATTATCATCATCATCAATTATAGCTGTCAGATATGGTATAGACTCATTCATTCAGCATTCATTTAGCAACTATTAAGTGCCTGTTATAGAACAGGTACCAAACTAAGTGCTTGAAAAAATTAGTGAATTCTGCTATTATGTTGTTTATATACTAGTAAGGAAACAAAGATATTAATAATTAATAGTCAGTATAATACATTGACTATCACACGTATTAGTTCCATGGTGATGCTGGATTTTTTTCTGAATGCCACGCTGAATCCACTCTCTGTGCTTCTCCATCAAGATTTCTGTATCAAGTGTCAGTCCTGTATGGACTAATTTCACTGGCCCATCCAACCTTCTGAGTTCTGGTAGATTTAATCTATAGGGAGCTGCTTCAGAAAGCTCGGGAAGGTTGGAGAGTAAGATATGGGTCTTTATTCCTCCAGATCCCTCCCTCTGTGTGAAGCTCTTTAGCTTAGGTTGACTGTTTCCTCAGTACCATCCACTATTTCTACCAAGGCAGTCTTCTCCATGTGACTCTTTCCATTCTCTGTAACTCTTACCTTGCCTTGCCCTTTTCAGACTACCATTGCTAATAATGTAGTTCTGCACTCTACTCTGTAGTTCCCATTCACCTCAAATACTTTTGTAAATATTACTTTGGTAAAATCCCTCTCTGTATTTGTCAGCGTTCTCCGGAGGAACATAACCAATGCTATATATAAAATATCTATATCTACTAATACATTAGAATATGTATGTTTGTGTGTGTGTGTGTGTGTGTGTGTATGTGTATATATACTCATTCTAGAAAGAGATTTATTATAAGGTATTGGCTTTTGAGATTATGAGAAATCCTACAGTCTACCGTCTGCAAGCTGGAGGCCCCGGAAAGCCAGTAATGTAGTTCAAAGGCCTGCAAGCTGGAGAACTGACGATGCAGATTCCCATTTGAAGGTCAGAAAACTAGGAGCACTAAGGGCAGAAGAAGATCTGTATCTCAGCTCAAGCTTTAAGGCAGAGAGAAAACTCAACCCTTATCCACTTTTTCTTTCTATCCAAGCTCTCAAGGGATTGGATGATGTCCCCTCACATTGGGGAGGCCCATATGTTTTCTCAATTTGCTAATTCCAATGCTGATCTCATCCAGAAACACCCTCAAAGAAAAAATCCAGAGATAATGTTTAACCAGATATCTGGGCATACTATGGCCCAGCCAAGTTGACATTTAAGGTTCACATTCTCCAATAATATGCCATATTATTCCTGGTTGAGGTCCTGATTGATACTAAAAATTAGCAATGGTGAATGCTATGGAAAAAAAAAA
>RJWJ010048359.1:0-10626 GCA_004363605.1 Indri indri | reverse complement strand
GTTATAATAGAATGCCATAAACTGGGTGGTAAACAACAGAAATTTATTTCTCATGGTTATAGAGACTGAGAATCCAAGATCAAGGCAAATTCAGTGTCTCATATTTCATAGGTGCTCGTCTTCTCACTGCATCCTCCCATGGCAGAAGGGGCAAGGGATCCTCCCGAGGCCCCTTGTCTAATGCCACTAATTCCATTCGGGAGGGCTCCACCCTCATGACTTAATCACCTCCCCAAAGCCCCACCTAATAACACCATCACCTTAAGTGATACTATGCTTATAGGTTGATAGGTGTCAACATATGAATTTTGGGGGGGACACAAACATCCAGACTTTAGCAGGACTCCTAAGGAAAAACAAAAGCAGGAGCTTTTTAACCAAACAACTGTATGGCTCTGCCTTTCCCAAGGGGAGTTGCATAATCATTGCATGTTCAGACATACAGGGGGTGACCACTTGCTGAGGAGTGGTCAGGGGAATTTAGATATTAAATAAGAGCTTCAGCATGATAAGTATGAGGCCCCTTTAAACTCTTATACCGCATGCACACATTCTCAACTCCAGGGGCTCTCCCATGGCATTAAATGGTTTTAGATATCAAGCCATTTATTGGGAGATGTCTATTTGCCAGTAATTTTTAACTGAGGTTCTTTAGAAAAGCTCTCAGTGAACACTTAAAATAGCATCATCATCAGGTGCTGTTATTTCCATAAAGAAAAGGGGATATGTTGAGTCACCTGCGCATGGCCACACAGCTGGTGTTAGGGTGAGATTCGGGCCCAGGTTCATCCATCTCCCTTGATCTTCTACTAAACACCTGGCTGACACACTCCCCACTGCGCTGTGTAGAGTGAACATGACAGGGAAGGCATCTTTATCAAGCGTCTCTGCACCTTGCTGTGAAGGGGTGCATCTGCCTCTTCCCTGCTGACTCCTGCAGCCAGTGGCAGCATTGTCGGGGGCCGTGTCACTCTGTCCTCCACTGCACCTAACCAGCTTGAGTGCCCAGGAGAGGCCTGCGGAGGTGGAGGCCTGGCAGGAACAAGGACCTCAGAGGTGGAGCAGCTGTTTCCTTTGCTTTCTGTTTCCTCTGGAGTGCTCCAGTCAGGCACCCTTGAGAGAGATCTGATTTTTGAGTTTCAAGTTGGAGTAGGCGGTAGGGATTTACTTTTCTAAAAATCTTATTTGGTTTAGCTTCTGGTGACTAAGGACGTAGCGTCACACTGAGCTCCACGCGCACGTGAACAGCTGCAGTGCACTGTGATCCAAGTTAAGCAGGGCCCAGCCAGACGTCTTGGTTTTGATTTTGGTTTTTGCACCCTGGACGCTCTTTCCGTCAATGGGGATGACAATGTCCACCCTGCCTTTCTCATGAGAGCTACCATAACATGAGTTCAGGGAGAGGAAACAATTTTCAAGTTGTCAAGTGCTCTAAAGGACAAAAGACAAATGTATAGCTTACTCTAGCAGATAGAGAGAGAGGGGAAGGGAATCCCGGAGCCCATGACGGTGGAGGCAGCCCAGAGCTGTGGGGTGTGCAGGGCTGGGGACACTGAGATGAGAAGACAGCCATGCTTCACAGGAGCTCAGTCCAGAGGCCTGGAGAGAGAGGTGGGTGTTTTAAGAAGTATTTATTCAGAAGAGCTGAGCAAAATTAGTGCAGGTCACACTGCGCTAGAGAGTTAAACCCAGGGAGAGGGAGATTCCATGTCACTTGGATTTTCAGGAAAGAGTCTGGCTGCAGCTTCAAGTCCCTGGAGGTGACACGGAGTGGGTTTCAAGCCAGAAGAGGCATCCTACCATCTTTCAAAAGAAATATGCTAAGAAACATGGTGCTTTGTCTTTTCTTTGAGGCATGAACCCTGCAGTATAATGGACTTGTTTGCTGCACTGGGTGAAATTGTAATTTTATTTACATAATCTATTTGTAATAATACGTTGAGCGGCTTCATTCTGCAGGAAACAGCAGGAGCTATTGCTTTGCCGCTCCAACGCCAGTGCCTTGCAGGATGCTGGGACATTGCAGGTGTGCCCAGTGCTGGTGGGTGTGGTGGGGTGGGTGGGCTGTGGGTCTGAGAGCCCAGGGGTGTCACCCCACCCAGTGCCCAGATGCGTGGGCCCAGCCAGGTGAGCAGGCAGGCGCCACCCTGCAAGACCTCTTTTACCCAAGAGGCTCTCCTGACACAAGACCTCATGCCAGGAAGGGGGAGACAGAAATGCCTTTCCTCTTCCTATAAAATAAAAAATGGTTCTAAAACTCAAAGAAGAAGGTGTTGTCCACGTTAAGGCATTTCTTCAGGTTTGTTTTAAAGAGCAAAAGCAATAATAAAATGGAATTAATGGTGATATTCTGTTTGCAATCAGCTGAGGTACTATAAGAAAAACTAAGGTATTAAGAGAAAGGAAGAATACATTTCCTTTTGTACTTTTTCCCTCTGTTATATCCGAATATTAGTTGAGAAAGTTCACTACATCGTATGTAGATATCTACGAATGCATTTTCCATGGAACATCCTTCTGGAAGGTGCATCCGTCCCTTTACCACCCTGTAATGTGAAATTTGTTCTGGAAGCTTCCCATTGCCTAAGGACGTAACCAGAACCACTGAGAAAGGCTCAGAAGGCCCTCTGCGTCCCCCTCCTGCTTTCCACTCCACCCCACACTCCTGGTGCCTTGCAATTCCCCACCTTGTAGCTTTGCTTGTCCTCCTACACTTCCCCCCACTTGGACCAGTGCTGTGCCCACCCTCCCTAGAAAACAGCCTTTCTCTCCTCTGGGGCCGGCGACCACCTCCTCCTTTGTGGCAGGTATGATGGGTGCCCCAGACAGGTGCCATTTCACTGCCATGAGCACCATGCTCACCTGATGAAGGATGGACATGGTGTGTGCATTGTTTGGGGAAAGAACTGGAGTGAAGGAGGCGCAGGAGAGTGGGAGGACTGGGACACACACTGGAAAGACAAAGCGAGCAGAAAGCATGCACGTGGGGACAGAGGAGGGACAGCTGAGGAACTTAGGATATTTAACACTGGGGAAGAAAATTCTTCTGAGAACACAGAGCCATTTTCAAATATTTGCAGGGTTTTAAGGTGGATTGAACATGACAAGAACTAGAACCCGGACGGGTCAGTGGAAACAGTGAGGACCTTTTAACCCAGAATTTTCCAGTATTTCAATGACAAAAGATGTGCCCTGAAAAGGAGGCTCCTGTAAGGGAGGTTGCTGTGCTTGGTGGGGACCAGCTCTCGGGGACAGAGAGTGGGAACACCAGTTATGTGACCTCGCAGGCACCACCCAGTGCTGAGAGCCTGAGCACAGATAAACACCAGCAGTCACAGGGTACTTTGATACGAAGTCCAATCCTATCTGCCCCATTTCAGACAAAAGGGAAAGAAAATGATTTGGAAGAGACTAACCAGCCCCTAATGATGGAGCTCAACTACCATTAGCTCCTGGTATGTCCAATTCTAAATTCTATTTTTTTTTTCAAATATTCCTGGTAAAAATATTTAGAAGAGTTTTTGCCACCCTGGATGCCTTGGAGAAGACTTATATGAACAGTTTGAAGAAAGTTTTGATCCCAAGATTGGTCACTGACGCCCTTTTGAAACTGCATTTCTAAATACTTCAAGAGTAACACCAAATTGATTTGAAGGACATCACTTTCCATTCAGAGGACGATGCCCAGATGTGTTAATATCACTTCCTTATTTTGCAGGGAGCTAAGGAACGTGTGCATGTTATGCTGCGAAGACTTCCTTTCACAATAGCAGTAAACATAATACTTGATACTTCCTGTTTAAACTAAAATTATATCACCAATGAGATATTACCGCCAAAAAATGTTCAACATAAATGTAATCATGAGAGAGCAGTAGATATTCCGGAATGCGGGATATTCTACCACTCTACCACATAACTGGCCTAGAATCTTCAAAAAAATAAATGCCATGACAAATACAACAAATCAAACAGGAGGGTGCCTGTCTAGACCAAAAGAGACTCAAGAGATATAGTAAGTAAATGTTAAGGGTGAATCTCTGATTCCGGAATCAAACTAACACAGTCATGAAAGATATTTCAGATGTAATTGGGATATGAGCAGTAGTATTGGTATTTTGTATTAATATTAATCCTAATGTACCAATACTAATACTAATTAATATTAATAGTAGTAGTAGTATTTTGGACTGTAGATTAGATACTAAATGATAACCTTGATTTACCGGCATTGTGGGTATACAGGAGAATGTCTTCATTCTTAGGTGGTGCGTGTGAAATGTTCAGAGTTGTAAGGTCTGCAACTTATTTTCAAAGGATTAGCAAAAGAGAAGTGTGTGTGCGTGTGTCTGGAGAGACAGAAAAAGCAGATGTGGCACAGGATGACAATCAGTTCATCCAGGTTAAGGGAAAACAGGTGTCTACTGTACCATTTTTTTCAGGTTTTCTTTACATTTGAAAATTTTCAAAGTTAAAATTGGAAAATAATTTGTAATATTTATATGTCAAGTCTTCTTTCTCCTATGTGCAGTGAGTCCCTCTGATACTTCCTTCTTCCTGTCCTCCCAGCACTGAACTGGATGACGGTGCACACCCGTGGTGCTGCTGAGCGACTGGGGAGCTCCAGGGCTGGAGCCGCGGCCCCTCCTGGGCACAGAACCGTGCACCTCATGGAGGGGCAGCGAGGCGCAAGCGCACTCGCCCACGGCAGACAGCGAAGCTTGCATGGTGAGAGAGAAGTTCACAAAGCTTTGGAAAAAAACACAGTGTTTAGAAAATTAAAACCCCTTGATTTGGCTGGAGAATAAGAGTGAGAGATGATGAAGGGTGTGTGGATGCGGCTGCCACGCAAAGGAGGTCGTGTTTAATTTAGAGACAGGTGAGAGTGTGTTTCAGCAGAAGGCATTCCTTAAAGAATGGAAAGCAGACTCAGAGTCAGGCAGGGTGGAGCAGGAGGCAGCTCTATTTTTCCTTTTAAGTCTTTTAGTATTATTTAAGTCTTTAAAGCTATAAAAATTAAATTACTTTGATGAATATAAATGTTAAAGTAGAATGAGGAGGAAGAAGAGGAGGAGGAGGGGAGGGGAAAGGGGAGAGAAACAGAAAGGAAAGTCCTTGGTAGGTGCCATGAGCAAAGTTCAGAGAGAAAACTTCACGTGACATCATTACTAAAATAGTCTTTTATTGATGAAGTCAAGCACTTTGGTGGGAACAGGTGGGCAGTGTGTGTGGAGGAGGAACAGATGGGTTATAAGGACAACACCTTTCAAACTAGAGAGAAATGAAAGTCCATTCTCCAAATAAATTAAGATTCAGGTGGTATTTCTCCACATGAAAAATTTCAGCTGTAAAATGTTTTCATCTAATAAAGGAGGTATTTCCCAAATGGCATGGCTTATCGGGGAAATAATGGAGGTTTTATTTTCCTTTTTTTTCATATCTGACAAGAATGCCGTTTACTTGTTATTAAATTTTTAATTAAGATAAACAGTGGTTTATTCTAGCACCTAGCACATTACTTGAAAGGAAACTCAGCCCAGGTCCACAGTTAGGATAAAATAATGTATCTCACTCTGATAGAAATCTTATGGAAGTAGATATGAGCAGAGTAATTCCTTTTCTATTACTGCCATAATTGGACAAAATGTTTAACATAAAGCAAATTTAAGCAGTATTTTAGGTATAATTTGAAAGTAAGTGAAAAGTCACTTAGAAGTAAATATGGAATATGGGAAATAAAAAGCCTTTAACAGGGTTATTTCTTCATGGACTCAGGTGCAGGGTCAATTTGGGTTTTGATTAATAAGTGCTCAGCGCCAAGTCACAGGCTTGAGAAGTCCACGGCCGCTGTGAGAGGGGCCCATCCACTGTTCCTGAGCATCCTTCAGTGTCTAATTTATGGACTCGAGCATGCTTTTTCTTGCTCCTATCTCTCTGACCTGGTGTCATTTACCCCAAACCCAAGCATACCACTGTCCATATGGCTTTCCAGCCAGGTTTTATTCCTCACACCTATATTTCCCATTCCACCTGCATCCTGGAAGTTTCTGCCCACCTGAAAACTTTGCCTGACCCAAGGAGGCAAAAGAAAACACCCAGAGAGCCAGCCTGGGGCCTGGTGCACTGTTTTATACCCAGGAGCCAGAGCTTGCTCGCTCAAAGTAGATGCTCGCAAGCACTTGAGAGTTAAGAACATAAGAAGCTCACCCTTTTTATTCAGGAGAGTGTGGCAGGGATTCCGTGTGGTGTGGGTGAATGCATGTGGAGGAAGCAGGTGATCATTTACACTCAGCACGAAAGGTCTATGTATGCGAACCCGGGAGAGCAGCATCAAACATGAGGAATTCTGCCACTGCACCCAGAGCCTCACATATTCCGCCTTGTACGCTGTGATACCTCACTACAGTAATAATTATAAGGATGGGCACGTATGCATCTGATATTGGAATATGTCTGTGTAAGAATTATCACTATTATAAGGCAGGTTATATTATTATCCTCAGTTTACAGGTCAGAAAACAGCAATGCGGTAGGTTGATAACCTACCCAGTGTTACACAGGCAGTAGTGGGCAAAGGAGAGTGTGAGCCCAGGTCTGGCTGCCCACTGTCCAGGGTAGGGGTTGACTTGAACACAGCAGTAGGTATCTCAAGAGCTTTCAAAGTTCAGGTTGATAATAAAAATATGTTAAACCAAGGGGTATAGGTAACAGGGGGCATAGGCGTTATGATGAACCAGGAAATTCAGTATGAACCTAAGGGAATTCAAATCTATTTTTAATCCACTGTTGTCAAATGAAAAACTACTTCAGGCTTTTCTTCAGTCACTTTATGGTCCTGGGGTTCAAATCTTTAAAAACTTGCATTTCATAAATTACTGACTCTTATGGGGCCAACTATCACATTAGAATAAAACTTTCAGTGCCATAAGCGTTTTTGTTTTGTTTTGTTTGAGAGAGAGTCTCGCTCTGTCTTCCGGACTAGAGTGCCGTGGTGTCATTGTAGCTCACTGCAACCTCAAACTCCTGAGCCCAAGCGATCCTCCTACCTCAGCCTCCGAGGAGCTGGGACTATAGGTGCACACCATGATGCCTGGATAATTTTTCTATTTTTAGTAGAGACAGGGTCTCAGACTTGCTCAAGCTGATCTCTGACTCCTGAGCTCAAGTGATCCTCCTTCCTCAGCCTCCCATAGGGCTAAGATTACAGGTGTGAGCCACCATGCCCAGCCTAAGGGTCTGTGTGTTTTTTTTTAAATCCTAGATAAACCACATGATTTTGCAAACTATAATTCTTGAAAAGTATCTGTAATCTTTTTCTTCTCCAAAATATAATATTTTCATCTTCCATTCCAAGCATGCAGCAATTGAATTCCAGTTATCTGTGCTTCATTTTTTATAGTGCAATATTCTCTAACCACAAGTGCAAATAATTTTTCCAATGGTATATGCTTCTCTTCCACTTCAGAAATATGATTTTTTCTCTGTTACAGCTGGGGCTACGGGAAGGAGTCTTTGTCTCCTGCAGCCTGTGCATTTGGAAAAAAATCTCATTGTACAAATGGGTCAAAGGCAGGTAGGAAAGTGATGGGATGAAATCATTGGTTAAGTGTGGACTTCTTCAGTGTCCGAACTGCTTAGGATAACTGTGACTGCAAAATAAGCCTGTAAAAGAAAACACTCCATGCCATTTCATTCCAACTGTAAACCGTAAGTTCCAAATGTATATGGTCCTACCATTGAACAGCGACCTGACTGCTGACCCCCCTCAGAGTAAAAGGCAAAAAATGAAGCCATACTCTATCTAAATCAAAACTTCTCTCGGTGAGAAAAGAGTGAGCTGGGAAAAGAAAATCTATCTCAGAGATTTCTACTTCTGGCAAGATGGAAGAGATACTTATCTCTACAGTGGACATTTATCTCTATTTCTCTCTCTAACTGCATTATTGGACATTATCTATAAAACAATCATAATAAGACTGAAAAGCAGAGAGAAGGCAGGCCAGTTAGGGATCCAAGAAATGACATGGTGGTGAGTACCTTGGGTTCGTTTCTCTTCTTTTCATCCCAAACTTGGAGCTGAAGAAGCAAGCAACTCAACATGCTAATGGCCATGGATTTTTAAAGTCTTCAACAAAAGCCTACTCTATCTCACTCACAGACTCATAAAGGGGCAGCCTAGCAAGACAGAATACTTTGAAACAATAACCACACTTTTCTTTTTTTTTCCCTCTTCCTTTTTACTTTTTTTTTATTTTTTTATTTCAGGGTATTATGAGGGTACAAACATTATGGTTACACTTTATGTCTTTGCCTCACCCAAGCAAGGGTTAAAGGCATGCCTTTCCCCCCCTACAATGCTCCCCGTGTCCTTTAGTTGTGGGTTTACCCCCCCATCCCCCTAATCCCTGGAGAGTATTGCTGCCATGTGAGCACCCTAGTGTTGATCAGTTAGTACCAATTTGATGGCGAGTACAAGTGGAGCCCATTCTTCTACTCTTGTGGTGCCTCACTTTGGATAATGGGCTTAAGTTTAATCCAGGAAAGTATAAGAGGTTCTAGATCACTGTCGTTTCTTATGATTGAGTAATATTCCATTGTATACATATACTAAATTTTAATAATCCACTCATGGATTGACGGGCACTTGGGTTGTTTCCACATCCTTGCAATAGTGAATTGTGCTGCCATAAACATTCAGGTGCTGATGTCTTTATCATAGAATGTTTTGTGCTCTTTTGGGTAGATGCCTAATAGTGCTACTGCTGGATCAAATGGTATTTCTATTTTTAGCTCTTTGAGATATCTCCAAATTCTTTTCCACAGAGGTTGCACTAATTTGCAGTCCCACCAGCAGTGTAAGAGTGTTCCTGTCTCTCCACATCCTCACCAGCATTTGTTGTTTTGGGATTTTTTGATAGAGGCCAGTCTCACTGGGGTTAGGTGATATCTCATTGTGGTTTTGATTTGCATTTCTCTAATGATGAGAGATGTTGAGCATTTTTTTATATGTTTGCTGGCCATTATTCTGTCTTCTTTTGAAAAGTTTCTGTTCATTTCCTTTGCCCATTTGTTGATGGGGTTGTTTGATTTTTTTCTTGTTGATTTTTTTGAGTTCTAGATAGATTCTGGTTATCAGCCCTTTATCATATGTGTAGAGAGCAAATATTTTCTCCCATTCTGTGGGCTGTCCATTCACTCTAATGATGGTTTCCTTGGCAGTGCAGAAGCTTTTTAATTTGATTAGATCCCATTTATTTATTTTTGTTGCTGCGGTGATTGCTTTGGGGTTCTTCTTCAAGAATTCCTTGCCTAGGCCGATGTCTGAAAAGGTCTTCCCAACATCTTCTTTTAGAATTCTTAAGGTTTCATGCCTTAGGTTTAAGTCTGTTATCCATCTTGAATTGATTTTTGTGTGAGGTGGGAGGTGGGGATCCAGTTCCATTCTTCTGCATGTAGCTATCCAGTTTTCCCAGCACCATTTATTGAAAAGAGATTCTTTTTCAAACACACTTTTCTAGCTAGACACACAGATAAAATTATGGACCTAGCCGCTGAGTGGGTAGCTTTGACTTCTACCCTTACCAAGCTATAATAAGCACCCAACCCTCAACTGAGGAGGCGTCAGAGAAGGCTGAGTGTGGAGACAGGACGCTTATTCCCACCAGACAGTAATGAGCCTCCCCCAATGATATAACTGGAGACTGCCTGGGAGCAGGAGCACCTACCCTCCAGCCAATGAGGTAACAGTAAGAGACCCAATAGGAAGCCAGAATCCCACTCCGACCCCGCAGTACTTGGGAGCCCAGCCTCCATGTGTCAGTGAATGCCAAGGAGGGAAGCTGGACTATTACTAACACCCCGAGAGGTGGTACACCAAGAGGTGGCACCCCAGCCCCTGCTCTTCTGGAGAGGTGTCAGAGACAGCTAGCTACAACAACATGTTTAAGTAAAATATACAGTTGCATAAACTAATACCTGGACTATCCAGGTTTCAATTAAAAAACACTCATACCAAAAACCAAGAAGATCTCAAACAGAAGGAAAAAAGACTATCAGCAGACGTCCACACCAAGAAGACAGAGATGTTAGAATTACGTGACAAAGATTTTCTCAGATAAAAACAGGCATCTTAAAAATGCTTCAATGAGCAATTATTAATATACTTGAGACAAATGAAAAAATAAAAAGCTCAGCAACAAAACATAAAACCTCCATAGAAGATAAAAGGAAGACTCAAATGAAAACCTTAGAACTGAAAAATATGACAACAAAATTACATTCTTTTGAAAAACCCTCCCTGGTGGTTCAACAGCAGAATGGAGGGGAGAAAGGAAGGTATCAATAAAAATGAACAGAGAACAATAGAAATTACACAATCTGAAAAAACAGAGAGAAAACAGACTGTAAGAAAAATAAACCTAACCTCAGAGACTGGTGGGATGATAACAAAAGATCCAGCATTCATGTCACTGGAGTCCAGGAAGAGGAGGAAGAAAGTGAGCATGAAAAAGTACTCAAAATATTGATGGAAAACCTCTCAGATTAAGAAGGTGAGCAAACCCGAAGCAAATGCAAAGAAATCTAAACTAACACTCATCATAGTCAAAAACTAAAGATTAAAAAAAA
>RJWJ010048358.1:0-10625 GCA_004363605.1 Indri indri | reverse complement strand
TCTAGTTTGGTTTGCATATTAAAATTAAGGCCACATTTCCTATTAAAATTTTCCATCTAAGGGTTTTCGTTTTCTTTTTATAAACAGCTTCATTGAGGTATCATTTACATACCATAAAATGCAACCATTTTAAGTGTATAATGTAATGGTTTTTAGTAAACGTATAGAGTTGGGCAATCATCACCATAATCCAATTTTAGGACATTTTCCGTACCTCAGAGAGATGCCTCATGCCCATTTACAGTTACTCTGAGGGCTTTTTGCTCCCTCCTGCCGCCTTGCCCTGGACTTTGAAGTAATTCCACAGGGAGGGGGCAGAATTTGCACCGCAGACCCTCCGCCCTTCCCTGCTAGCTTTGGCTGCAGTGACGTTCTCAACTGGTGTAGGGCATCGTTGCTAACATCCTGGATGTTGGTTCTCTCAACCCACGGTGGCTTCCGATGCTGGCTTCTTCAGGTGCACTCAGACACCTGCAACCTCTTGCCTGGCGACTTTGCCCAGAGCCTCCCGATATGGGGAACTGTGGGAACTCCACCGCCCATCGCAGACCCAGCGGGATTCCAGCTCCAGCCTTTCTTCGGGTGCCTTTCACCTTGATGGGGAGACTCAGGGGAGGAAAAGAGCCCTGGCACGTCCTTAGCTCCCACTGACGGCCCTTTCTGGGCCCATGGCTGGCCCAGACGTCCCCACCGTGCCTGTGCCACGTCTGTGCTGGGGGAGCGCTGCTGCCGCCGCTGCGTCCAGGCTTCTCCTGACTCGGGGGGCTGCCCTGACGCCTTTCCAATGATCCCCAGGCTTCGGTGACCCTGGAGTGGTTCAGCAGTCCTGCCGCTGATCAAATTGCTGTGAGATGTAAGCGCCCCACACCCCCCACCTCACCCCAGGAGACGAGTCCAGGGACAGCATGCCAGGACCCCTCCTTTTTGCCCACGTTATGTATTTATTTTCTCATTGGTTTGCAAAAGACATCAAAGCAGATCTGCCTCATATCAATTGTCGTGTGAACCGAGATCCTCACACCAGGAATGGGGCTCTTTGAACTGAGCCCGGTAGAATAATGAGACTTCGCTGACACCAAGGCTTTGTCCACAGTAATCTCTCCACCTTTCACTGGAGTCTTTCACATACCAGTGTCACAAGTCCACGCTCCCCGCTGGGGTTAAGGAAGACTGAGGCTCAGAGACAATAAGCAAACCTGAGGTTGCTGCACAGCAGAGACACACAGACCAGGTCTGACTCCTGGCTTGGGAGGAGGAACCAGGAACGAGGAAGAAACCAGCAACGATCTATTCGCCAACACCAGGGAAATAGATGCAAATGATGGTACAGTCCTATCGTTGACTATTATACAGTCATTAAAATTCATCTTTTTAAACATTTAATTGAGTATCTATAGCGGTTGGAATCCACGGGCTAAATGGACTGCGCAAGTTTGCTGAGTGAAAAATGAAGGACAGCGCGCGCTGTGTGTCATTATAGGAGGACACAGAAACCAAGAGGAGAATGGGGATGAAGGAAATGAATTTGAAAAGCACTGTCGATAAATATCAATGTAAACAAAAGCGTGTCATTAACTGAGAGATAAACAAAAGTGTGTCATTAATGAATAAACAAAAGTCTGTCATGAACTAATTCAACCCCCTCCACCTTTAGAACATTTTCCTAACAAGAGTGATGCTAATGATAATATTCCATAAAACCAGAGGATATAAAATTGTATACAAATCATGGTCTGATCCCAGTTGTATAAAAAGGCACATATACGTGTGTACACAAATGTAAAGAAAACTGGGCTGACCATCAGCTTCTGATTTACAGCTTTCTGTATTTTCCATATTTTCTTGAATGAAATTCCTTCCATGTTTTTGAAATAGGAAAATAGCAAACCTGAAGAGCAAAGGAGGGGTAGCCGGGCAACTTTTCCCCTGAAACTGTATTTAGTGTGTTGCAGGTCCCTTTATTGTAAAGGAATAGTTTAAGTAGGATTGTTATTAGTTTTCTTTGAATGCTTGGTAGAATTCAGCAGTGAAGCCACTGGGTCCTGGGCTTTTCTTTGATGGGGAGACTTTTCACTACTGCTTCTATCTTGTTACTGGTTTATTCAGGTTTTGGATTTCTTCCTGGTTCAATCTTGGTAGGTTGTATGTGTCTAGGAATTTCTCCATTTCTTCTAGGTTTCCCAATTTATTGACATGGATTATTCTTGAGGACAGACCACATCTTAGACCACAAAACAAGACTTAGAAATTCCAAAAAAATTGAAATCATACCCAGTATTTTCTCTGACCGCAATGAACTAAAACTAGAAATCAGTAAGAAGAGGAACATTGGAAAATATGCAAACACATGGAAAATCCTAAATGCCAGAATGCAGAGACGTTCCCAGTGGGGCCATTTGATTTGTTTTAAGAAGGACCCTCCAATGATTACACTGGGGAGTGGGGTGGGCGGGGGAGATGTCTGGCTTCCAGGTGTTCTGTGGTGCAGTAGGGCGGAGCGGCAGAACACACACCTTCGTTTCACTGCTTTTATGTTCCTCTGTTTCCGAGTGCTGGACCTTATCAGGATTTGGCAGAGCAGACAGGCTTTTTCCTGGGATGTATTCCCTCCCGCACAGACTCTAGGCCATGGTTCCTCGATGTATTTCACTTTACTATGATTTCCTCCATCGTCTATCTTCTGGTCATTTGTTGAGTTTTCATCCAGTGACAGCTCCATCCCCCCTTTTATTTTCTTTATTTTTGGGGGTTAATATATTTTTTAAAATTTTCTTGCTGCCATTTTAATGAGAATCAGATAGGGGAGGAGTTACATACACATTCACCTTCCATTTAGAGCTCAATTCCTACTTTCTATATTACTTATTTCATTAGCCATTAAATCAGGATAGTTTTCTGTTTATGGGACCAGATTTTTTAAAAATGCACAAATAGGTTATAATCTACAATGGGCAGGAATCGTGTTTTAGTCTTCACTTATCGTATGGCGACTTGCCCAGTATCTTTCATGTGGTAGGTACTTAACTAATGTTTATCACTGGGGTTTGCGTCCACATTGCAGCTCTAGCACTGTTCTTTGTGTTTCACGTTTTTGTCCTCACAAACGTGATTTCTCATAGGACTGACTTCAACATCCGGAGAGCCATTTGGATCTCTATTTTATGGCCTTTCACATTTTCAGTCTTGACTGTGCACTTCTGCAGGGTCCAGAAAAGATGAGAAAATACAGTAAGTGCCCTATGCGGAGAGGTTCATATTCTATAACCTGTCTTCAAAGTTATACTTTCCTTCTAGCTAAAAACATAAACCACAACATGGGCATTTCATTGTCCCTTTTTTTGTTTGTTTGTTTGCCAGGGAAAATAGGTTATTTCCTCTTGAAATTTACAGAGTTCTCTGCAAATTATAAGGGACATTCTTTCCTTCCTTCCCCATGGCCGTGAGCACGTGGATGTGCACATTTGCACGTGTCTCTCCCACCCCTCCGCCACCACCACGCATACTCTTGTATACTCTGGACATTTTTCTGTTCAAAAGTAAACCCAGTTGGTGATTTCAGCTCATCCAAATAAAAACCACCAAACAGAGCAGCGTGACATGGTCCGTAAGTCCCACAGGTCACATTTTTGGCAAATAGCTGTGTCCCGTAACTGTCATTCCCATGATGTCTAGCTTATTCATCAGCTAATGCGTGACATTTTCTTGGCCTTGGAATGTTCCATCTCAATTAAAACTGGAAGAAATAAAGCCATTCTTCTACATTGTAAATGGAAAAGAAAAAAGTACATCATGTACACTTCTCATTGAGCTATAGAAGAAGAGAAATTGCCTGGCCCTGCTGAGGTCTCCTGGGGGTGAGAGCTGGTCCAGGGTGGCATCGGCTCAGGGGGAAGCTGGAGGATTCTATTCTGCTTTGTATGGTGTATTTGGGAAAATTGATTGTAATGTTTTTTCTTTTTGTGCTTCAGTAATCAATGAACTACCCCAATTAGCTCACCACATCTATCCAACATACTTTTTGCACAGAGTAAATTTTAATAAATATACAGTTCAACAAATTTAGAATTAGACAATATATTAATAGTAGGAGGAACATCGATTATTTTTTTTTAGGACTAAAAATGACATGACTTTGAATAGTAACTCAGCACCATTTTCCACCTGTTATTTATCTATTGATCTACTTATTATTGTGGTATTATATATATATAACATAAAATTTACCATTTTAACCTTTTTTAAGTGTACAATTCAGTGGCATTAAGTACATTCACAGTGTTATGTGACCATTTCCACTATCCATTTCCAGAGCTTTTTCATCATCCCAAACTTAAACTCTGCACTCATTCAACACCAACTAACCATTCCTTCCTCCCTATAGATCCTAGAACCTCTATTCTACTTTTTGTCTCTGTGCAATGAATTTGCCTATTCTAAGTACCTTAGTGGAATCATACAATATTTGTCCTTTTGTGTCTGGCTTATTTCACTTAGCATGAATGTTTCCAAGGCTCGTGCATGTTGTAGCATGTATCAGAATGTCATTTTTTTGTTGTTGTTTGTTTGTTTGTTTTAGGGACAAGAATCTTGCTTTCTTGCCCAGGCTGGAGTGCAGTGCATACTTCTTTCAAACAAATCATGTGCTAATCACAAGTCATGGTTCTATTTCTACGTCTTTTCTCAGGCAGCCTCTGGTGGCTGTAGTTGCTATGGCTTGAAAGTTTTGAGAGTGGTAGAAGCGCTGTGTAAATTGTTGGAATGTTGAATTCTCACAAATGAAGACTGATCCGGCCCCTTCCCTCTCCTCCATTCCTGACGCGGAGAGGGGAATCAGTGAGCTCACGCTGTGCAGGGCCAGATGAATAGCAGGAGAATTGTCACATGTGTGAAGTTCAATCTGGAGCTCAGCTGACCTTCCTTTGTCACAGACCTGCTCCTTGGTGTGCGGCTTTGTCCCTTCCCTTCTAGGTGGTGGGTGGCCCTTCTCCTCTGGCCTCGCCCTCCGACTTCTGCCTGTAGGTTGGCTATTGGTCACCTGGGTGGGTATGATCAGAAATCAAGCTGTTACCTCTCCCAGGAGTATTTACGGCTAAAACCCAGGTTCTGACAGTGGAATAAAAGGCATCTTACAGGGCTTGCAACAGGCTAGGGGTGTTGGGTTTTGTGGACTGAGAGTGGGCCGGCCTCCCACGGTGCCGCTGAAAGTTTACCTCTTAGGACATCCCCTTTGGACACTGAAGACGGCTCTTACCCACAGGGCTTCCTCGTTTAGGGAGTTGACCTGGATCACTCTGCTAAGAAAAGGACAGTCTGGGAGAAGTCAAACGTCAGGCAGCCACCAGAAACACATTTTTTTCCCGAAAAAGAGTGAGAATCACCAACTTAAACCAATCCCAGCCAAGGGCCTTTGGGAAGTCGGGGACTGGTGAGGAGAGGTGGTAATGTATTCCTTTTGGAGACACCAGTCAACGGAAGCATTGGGCACACCCGCGCGGGGACACGGGAGACGGTGTAGTTCCCAGAACGTCCACAAGATGGCGCAGAAGCCCTGCTCACAGCCGCCCTCTGCGCGCGGCGCCGCTAGGTAGGCACTTCACCGTGGTGAACATACTTTGCTATTTTAAGCATTCCGATTGCATATTCAATTAAAAATTGATTGAGTTCCTAATAAACTAAATGAAATGACAAATGTGTACAGAGGCTGCGCACACAGTGCCTGGCCCGGGCGAGCGATCCGTGTCCCACGGGGAGACCCAGACGGAGACCCGAGCAGGGGGCTGTGTGCACCCGTCCACCTGGGCGTTCGGGCGTCCGGCCTTCCTGTGGACGGCTCTCACCTGCCGTGCTGCGGAGGCCGTAAGAAAAAAAGTGCAGCCTTTAGAGAGCTTGCAGCCCTTTGGGAGAATGAGGCAACATTTCCATCGGCCCCAAAAGTTTGCTCGCGCCCCTCTGCATGCAGCCCCTCCCCCACCCCGGCCCCAGCAAGCACTGACCTTCTTTCTGTTACCAGAGACCAGTTTGAATTTTCTGCATTTTATATAAGTGGAATTATGCTGTTTGCATTCTTCTGTGTCTGGGTCTTTCACTCAGCACATTATTTTCATATTTTTCGGTGTGGTGCATTCATACATACCCAGCAGTTTTCCATCGTGTGGATACACCACGTTGTATCGGGTCGTCTATCGTTTTGTCATTTGCATTGTTTCCAGTTTTTTATTATTGCGAATAAACTTACGAACATTTGAAAAAAAAAAAAAAAAAAGAACAGTAACGAGTGTGCCGGGGGGCATACGCACTATGGGAAAACTATGAAAGCAGGACGGGGAGGACTGCCCTTGCCACTAGCGAGGACCTGAAGGATTGATGGGGCCAGCCACGGGGACTTTGGGGAAGAGCATTCTGGGCAGAGGGCACAGCAGAGGCAAAGGCCCTGAGATCGGAAGGTGCCTGGAGGACTCAGGGAAGACCAAGGAGGCCAGCGTGGGCACCAGGCAGAGTGGACGGGGAGGGGGAGCGGGATTTAAGCAGACGGAGTACATGAAACCTTGCAGGACAGTATGGGGACTTTGTCCTCTGCTTTGGGATTGACGGAAGCCCCTGAGGGTTCTGAAGGGAGGAGCGGCATGACCCGACTTGCATTTGCTGAGGCTCGTTCTGGCTCCTGTGTCGAGAAGGGCACACGGGCAGGAGCGAGGAGACCAGCCGGGAGACACTGCCAGGCTCTGCGGGAGGCACGGTGGTGGCCGGGCCAGGGGCGGGGCGGTGGCGGTGGAGAGAAGTGGTCAGATTGTGGTTCTCTCTGGAGCCAGTAGACTTGATGGTGGAGTGATTGAGAGGAAGAGAGGGGTGAAGGATGATGCGAGGTTATTTCCCCGAGCAGCTGGGCAGATGGAATCGCCAGGAGCTGAGATGAATTGGAGGGGCAGGTTTCTGGGGGAAAGAGCAGGAGCTCCGTCTTGGAGACGCTGAGTCTAGGATGCCTTTGAGACGTCCAAGTGCAGATGTTCAGAGCTGTGAATCTAGAATGCTGGGCAGGGTCCAGCCTGAGAAATAACTTTGAGAGTAACAGGTCTGTTGACTAGAGGGAGGCTGGGTAGAGGAGAGATTAAATACCAAGGACCCTCCAATGTTTAGAGGTCGAGAGGTGAGGCGGGGACACCACTGCTGACGGAAGAGGGTGGGCCCTGAGGTTGCAGAATACCCGAGCCGTGGTACCTCGGAAACCAAGGAAGAAAAAAGCTGGGGAGGAGGGAGAGGGCGGCCGTGTCAACTGCTGCAGCTGGGCAAGCAGTGAATCCCCGTCAGGAAGCTTCTCCACCTGACCGCTGCCGACGTTCCGGGCTGGATAATCCTTGTCGTCAAGGGCCGTCCTGTGCATTGTAGGGTGTTTAGCAGCATCCCTGTCTTCTACCCTCCAGACATCAGTAGCATCTCCCTCCCACTAGTGACAACCAAAAATGTCTCCAGACATTGGCACGAGTCTCTGGAAGGACAAAACCACCACCGGGGGTTGAGAATCACTGCGCCAACTCAAGGCCTGGGAGCTCAAGTGCTAGGGAAGGAGGCTGTCTTCTAGCTGAGGGCAGAGGAAGCTTCTGGAGAGGCTGACACCTTTGAATTGAACTTTGAAGGTTGGGTCAAATATTGACGGAGAGTAGCTGGGGTAGGTGGGAAGCCAGCTTAGCCCAAGAAAAATCCCTGACGCTTGACAAATGTTCCTGTGCAGAGATCAACGTCTCCTTGCAGAGTCATGGAAATACTTGTATCATTTTCACCACGTCTTGCTTTAGGCACAGGCCTGGTTTCCATGACATCCGTCTTCCCAGCAAAGGAAGACTGGAGGTTAAATGGCTTTTTCTCCAAAGTATATCATTTAGGGAGATTTAGGCATGACCATACATGTTACACCATTTAAAAACTGATTATAAAGGAAACCTGCTCCCCTGCCCCCGTCTCCTCCCACCTTCCTGCCCCGGCCTCCTTTCAAAATGATAAACTTGTCTGTCTCCCGGTTTCCACATACAAGATCAGATTGTTTTTCCCCCATTGGAATATAAAATTAATTTATCGCTTTGCTTAAATTTGATTTGAAAATCTTTCCTTCCCTTCAACACACACACACACACACACACACACACACACAGAATTGAAATGCGACATTTTTTTTTTTTTAAAGCATCTACTCCTTGGTCTTTTTTGGTTTTACTGAGCACTTATTGGAGTGATTATTTTTCTGGGATTCTTTTTCTGGATGTTTAGCCAATATGTCCAGAGGACAAACTCAAGTTGTATATATAAGAATCTCAACCAAAAAAAGTCTTCAGCTTTATCTTGATTCTACTTTGAGAGGTGGGAGATTCAGAAACAGCTAAAAGTAAAGGGTTATTTAAGTAGGAAGTGTTAGGACTTTGGAAGAAGGAAGGGACTTTTGCAGCAGAGGAGCAGGGAAACCCCTGGGCGAGTAGAGGGGACAGTTATCACGTGTCACGTTATCCTTTGGGAACTTGCTGGGCAGGCTTCCTGATGGCAAGCTATAAGGAAAAGCACAAACTAATGAACATGACACTCAGATGCAGACCCTGTAAATCTGGGCATGAAAACGGCTTATCCCAGGGGTTCCAAGGCTGGTTGCCCCTGGCAATCATTAGGGATGCTCCAAAGGACCGATTCACACTGGAGATTCTGGGTCAGTCCATGTGGGTATGCGCAGAAGGCATCTGCAATTTGTAAAAAAAAGTCCCCTTAGGACTCGACATTTTTTCCATTTGGGAATTATTTGCCCCACTTGAATAGAAACGAAGAAGTTCCAGGTCTAAGACGAGGAAGAGATTCTGTAACTTTGTGAACTTGACTTCTCCATTTTTTTAAAAGCAAACAATTTGGTATCTAAATGAAGATGGTAAGATCCAAGCTGATATGTAGCTGAGAAAAATGGATTTTTGACATTTTATTTTAAGGAGATGTTCATTGGGCATGCGGCAAATTTTTTTCTTCCTCTTTTTATCCTTCCATTTTGTCTGGGCAATGAGCGCTGTCCTTCAGTACTACGTGTGCTCTGGTCTCTGAGGCCCTGGCAAAGGCCTCTGGTTAGAGTCCAGGTCAGAACCAGGAACCGAGACTTTGCTTGCCCAAGTAGTTTATATATATTGATGTGTGTTTGTCATTCACATGAAGTGATGGTGACTTCATGCCTTCTCTCTTTTGAGGTCTATCGGTCCTCTGAGCTGGATAACTCAGTTTGTCAGGGATGGGAAAAGCCAAGAGTTTCACAGTGAATGGCCACTCCTGCTCCATCCCTTTTTCATGAACAATTATGCAAAGTCAGATTGAAGGGGGACTGACTGCCCCGTGTCTGCCCTCCCTATGTTTATGGCAATGTCCCAGTACCAATCCAAGAGATCCTTCTATGCTAGCTGCAGCAAGAACAAGACAAATGGAACACCACTTTTCGAAGATCTTGGCTTGCTTTGGAACCACAAATATACAATGATGTATATATTTAAGGAGTGTCTCCTCTGTAGGATCTTAGTGGCTCCATGCCAGGTCCTAACTAGCCTTGGTCAGAGAATTGTCTTCTAAGAAGCAAGTAGAAATCTGTTCATATGACCAGCTCATTTGTGATCTCCCTCCATTGAGAGGAATCCCGTCTTCTCTCCCTGGATGGAGTAATGAAAAGTCGTTCATACCCTCTAAAGACAGATGGTTAAGTTATAAGACATTTTCAGAGGCTAATAACAATAATGGTAATATTAGCTGATTTCTGTTAGCACTTCATCAGGAGCTAGACACTACATGGAGCCTTTGCATACCTTATCTCATTTAATTTTCTCAACAATCATATGAGTTAAGTACAATTATTAGCACTATTTTACAGATGGGTGAAACTGAGGCTCGGAGGGGTTAAGATGCTTGCTTCAGGCTAGTAAGGGGCAGAGCTAGGAGTCAAAAAAGGTCTGATTGACTCTGAGTTCATGTTCCTAAAACATCTTTGCTATGCTGCCCTGTAAGAGCTTGTGACACAGTCACTGCACGGTAAGAAAGTTGGGTCCACGCGGGGCCTGGCCAATTCGTGCACATCTTACGGGGAACACCCATCTGTATGTGAAGACTGCTGACCTCAACATGGCTGTTGTTGGGTTGGGGGTGGAGGGAGAATGCAAGAGGATAAAACTCGTTATTTCTCTTGCTCTGCTATGTTACCCATATCCCCATATACAAGATCTCTCAAAGAATAAAATAACCCATCTTGTTGTTTATCATCTAGTCGCCCCAGGAAATCAAGTTAAAGACTAAATCTTGAACACACCAATATTATTAGTCATCACCACCAAGAGCTTTAGCCCACCAGGTAACATCAAGTCCCCGACATGTCACTGATTTCTTAATTAGCAGCTTGTGACTCACAGCTAAAGAGGGGAAGAAAAGCTCCACGGCAGTGCATTGTCCTAATTGCCAATCCAGCTGCTCTCCGAGGCACGCTCTGTGTATTTTGAAAACCTCACAGTGCCACCAGCAATCTCATGATCACTCGGGAAACTTCCAAATATCTTTAAAGATGTTCCTTTCCCGTAACTGTTATTTCCACTAATGAGACCCGAGGGCAAGGCGACCTTGTCTTCCTCCTT
>RJWJ010048357.1:0-10627 GCA_004363605.1 Indri indri | reverse complement strand
CACTCCCTACAGCCAGTTAATCAGCACTTCCTGTCAGCTCTATCCTAAAAATATATCCAAAAATTGACTATTTCTCACCACACCCTTATTCCATTTTGGTCCATGCTGCCACCGTCCCTCACCTGGATTGCCGCTAGTGCCCCCTAACCAGGGTCCCTGCTTTTGCCCTCGAAATCCTTCAGTCAATCCAAACACAGCAGCCAGGCTGGTCCTGTTAAGTCGTATGAGGTATCAGGTCTTTCTTCTGCTCAAAGCCCTCCATCGGTGTCAGAGCTCCCCACACAGGACAGCCAGAGTCCTGTGCATGACCACCCAGACTCTGGCTCTTCACCTGCTCATTCTTTGTACACACTCTGCTCCCCTGCGTGGTTGTCTTGCTGTTCCTCCCACAGACTGGCATGGCCCACCCACAGGCATTTGTACCCCGCTGAAATGCTCACCCCCAGACATCTGTGTGATTAACTCCCCGTGGCCTTCAGGTGGTTTCCTCAGCATTGATCATTCTCTATCAAACCATTCATTTACCTTATTACTCATGGTCACCCACACCAGAGAGCTGGGCATCAGAGAGGTAGAGATTTTGTCTGCTTCATTCACAGTTGTCTTTCACTTGATAAAGACTCAGTCAGTATTTGATGAAATAAATGCACTTCTCCCGTGGAAGACGACTCTCAGGTTTGTTCCTTTGTTCCTATTCCTGCTGCAACTATCCCAACCCTACTCTCTCTTCTCACATGGAAATTTCATCAGTTGGCCCTTAGATGGTGTGCCTGCTTCCAGCTCTCAGCATCACCCTTTAATCCATCCTATGGATAAACGCCCCTGACTAAGCTTCCCTAGAAATCATCTGTAGCACATAAATGTCCTTCTTAGGACATTGTAATGTTTTGGGAAAAGCATAATAATTTATATAATAGCTGCCTCTTGGTCTCTGGGTTTATTACTTTACTACTCCAGATTTTCTTTTAACCCTAACTTAGACATTATTTTGTACTGCAGATAGTTTGCCTAAGAAGCTTTATAACTTTCCCATTAACTTTTTTTTGTGTGTATGTATGTGTGTGTGTGTGTGTGTGTGTGTGTATACATGTATATATATATTTTTCAGAACTTCTCAGAGTATTCTAGTTTAACTGGCAAGCCCACAAAAACCATGAAAAGAACTACTTGAGTCTTCCTGATATGTATAGCTATTATTATATATAATATGCTATCAGTTTTCTTAGATACAGATCCACAATCCCTATTTGAAAGGTTTGGAAACACATATATCACTAAATTAATTATTTTTCCAAATTGCAAAGGTTAGAAAATATAAACAGGTCAGGGAAAGTTTTACCATTAAATAAGCTATAAAAAATGATTTCGGAATGTTTTAGATTTCAAATTGTGGTTAACAGATTGTGAAGAACGCTTATTTTAGATTAATTCAACCACTGGTTTTAGAGCCAATCAAGGTAAATTGATTTATATCTGTTTCTTTGAAGCCTTTTCCATGTATACCAGAGGTGGAATGCTTCTCTCACACTAGAACTGGGGAACATAGATCATGAAAACAAAAAAAGAAAAATCCATACACAAAAATACATGAAAGGTGAAAAACTTAATAGTCTTGTGAAGACAATGGGGATTTGGATTTGGTATTCTTAGAAAAATGTGATACCACAAGCCAGCCAACTTTAAGGGATAAAAAAGTTGACTCACATCCTGAGAATTTTGGGGGAAGTGAGTTTACTTCTATACCTACCTTTGTATGAGCTACTGATTAATGCATTTTGCAGTCCAGTATCATCATCAAAAAATTCATTGATAAAAAAGTTTCATTACCAATTTGAATGGACAATTTGAGTGGAAATCACCTGCTTTTCAGATGGGCATTTTTAGAAAAACAAATACAATAACCTCACCAAAATTTTATATTATTTTTCATTTTCTAGGAGATGGGACTTTTAACGATGTTGTTTGGATTAAGCATTTTTTTTCCCTTGCATATTTCAGACAGTTAAAAGAAAGCTATCCCTAATATTTACAGGGAATTTTATCACCCATATCCCCATCAAAACACAGCAAATGATATAAAACATGAGAAACCACACCAGAAAGGTTTTTTCTGTTTTGTCACATACCTTCTTTGTCATTGTGGTGGATAATTGCATCCTGTATCATGTCAGCAAGGTTAAAGTGAACTTTCTGGTTCTTCCCATGCTTCAGCCTTTTCAAGAATCCTTCTTGCTTCTGAAAAGCCTTCTCACGTTCATAGTAGGCTTTGATTTGCTCACAGCGCATGCGCTTCACCAGACGCTGCCTTTGGCCCAGGGGAAGGGACTCCAGCAGGCACTGGTCAATTTCCATTTCATGGGATCGAAAAACATTACATAGCTGAAAGCAACCTGAAAGAAAAGCATGTGACAGTCAACGGACCTATTATCGCAGCCTGTATAGTAGCACTACAAAGTATACTTGATTTTATATTACCCATCCCACAAGTCATAAACTCATTCAATTCTCTTTGCATTTAATACAAGTACAAAGATGTTTGTATAGATTGAGGAGAAACAGTTAATGTCTTACTCAAGATTTCAAAGTGATCTACAGATTCAATGCAGTCCCTATTAAAATACCAACATCATTTTTCACATACCTAGAAAAAATAATTCTACATTTTGTATGGAACCAGAAAACCCCATATAGCAAAAGAAATCTTAATCAAAAAGAACAAATTGGGAAACATCAATTTACCAGACTTCAACCTATACTACAAGGCTATCTTAACTAAAACAGTGTGGTACTGGCACAAGAACAGAGACATAGACCAATGGAACAGAAGTGAGAATCCAGTTATAAAACTACACTCATATAGCCATCTGACCTTTGACAAAGCAGACAAAAACGTGCTCTGGGGAAAAGAATCCTTATTCAATAAATAGTGCTGGGAAAACTGGATAGCCACATGTAGAAGACTGAAACAGGATGCACACCTTTCACCTCTCACAAAAATCGACTCACGATGGATAACAGACTTAAACCTAAGGCGCAAAACTATAAGAAATCTAGAAGAAAAGGTTGGAAAAACTCTCATACACATTGGCCTACAAAAAGAATTTATGAAGAAGACCCAAAAGGCAATCACAGCAACAACAAAAATAAATAAATGGGACCTAATGAAATTAAAAAGCTTCTGAACAGCCAAGGAAACTATCATGAGAGCAAACAGACAACCTACAGAATGGGAGAAAATGTTTGCATGTTATATATCTGATAATGGGCTGATAACTAGAATCTACATAAAACTCAGGAAAATCAGCAAGAAAAAATCAAACAACCCTATCAAAAAGTGGGCAAAGGACATGAACAGAAACTTTTCAAAGGAAGATAGATTATTGGCCAACAAACACATGAAAAAATGCTCAACATCTCTAATCATCAGGGAAATGCAAATCAAAACCACAATGAGATATCACTTATCTCTGGTGAGAATGGCCTCTATCAAAAATCCCAAAACAATAAATGTTGGCATGGATGCAGAAAGATAGGAACATTCATACACTGCTGGTGGGACTGCAAGCTAGTACAACCTCTGTGGAAAGTAATATGGAGATACCTCAAAGAGCTGTAAGTAGAACTGCCATTTGATCCAACAATCCCATTACTGGGCATCTACCCAAAGGAAAAAAAAGACATTCTATAAAAAAGACATCTGAACTTGACTGTTTATAGCAGCATAATTCACAATTGCAAAGATGTGGAAACAACCCAAGTGTCCATCAATACATGAGTGGATTAATAAAATGTGGTATATGTATACCATGAAGTTCTACTCAGACACAAAAAACAATGGTGATATAGCACCTCTTATATTATCCTGGATAGAGCTGGAACCCATTCTACTACGTGAATTATCCCAAGAATGGAAAAACAAGCACCCCATGTACTCACCATCAAATTGGTATTAACTGATCAACACTTAAGTGAACACATGGTAATAACATTCATCGGGTGTCAGACAGATGGGAGGGGGAAGGAGTGGAGGGGTATATTCACACTTAATGGGTGTGGTGCGCACTGTCTGGGGGATGAGCATGCTTGAAGCTCTGACTCAGGTGGGACAAAGGCAATATATGTAACCTAAACATTTGTACCCCCATAATATGCTGAAATAAAATTTAATAAAAAGATTTCATGGCAATAAAACACATAATAGAATTAGATATAGATATGTAGTCTTGCTCAACATAATTACTAACAATCCATCCTTTCCTATTTCTTTAATCCATACCAAAGACCTATGTGTTTTACCTTTGTGTTAAACTCATCTGTCTAATTGAATAATGCTAACTAAACTTTACACTTTAAATTTTGGCAGAAATTCATTCCAAGTTTTCCACAACACCGTAATGTAATTATTTTTGTCTATCATGTTGACTAATCATGACTCTGTAAATTCAGTGTAATAGAATGTATATATGTTATCAATTGTTTATATGATACAATGGTCATTTTTCACCATTTATTATTGAATCCTTTTCCTCATGATCAGTGACATTCATTTCCAAGACCTAGCTATGATTAAGTATAAAGACTGAGAGAAGGCACAGAGATTTTTCTTTTCACAACTCAAAATCATGAATAGAATTTTGGTTCTGTGGTCTTTGTTTTATTTTGATAGTGATTAACAAACAATTTCCTGTTCTGAAATTGACACCATTCACTTTCTTTCAAGACTCTATTTCTTATAAACACCATTTGAACCTGTAATGGAACTGTAAAAATACTTATATTTACCACCAGGTTAAAATTTTACTATTGCCAATTAATGTTAAAACACTGAAAATTGTAGAATCTGGCTCACAAGTACAGATTCAGATAAGTGTTATGTTCTTATGATATTTATGACATAGGTCCCAAGCAAGTTAAAGTAACTTTTCTTGCACAAAATGTGGTTGATCATATGCCGTAACTGAGAAGATTATATACTAAGGGTCTGCTGCATCTTTGGATAGGTATCCCATTAAACATCTGTAAAAGTAATGTTTTAAGTATCAACTAGCTACATGTGAAATGCTCCTTTTCCAATGACCTAAACACAAATAGACAACAGCACTTCTGAAACAATGATAAATTGCTCTGGAGTATGTTTATTTGACAAAAGCCATGATCACTGCCACAAACCAATTGACTGAGAGAGCTCATTAATAAATAAGAAACGTCTTCTGCCTTCAAATCTGTTTAGAAAACTGTACTGGGTTTGATTTATTGACTTTGATGCTCGTGACACTTTGACTTCTGTGACTTTCCTGGCTTGTCATTAGGTGCCCAGGGAATCATCAGAGCCACAAAAAAACCTAAAGACATAAAACAACATTGCAGAGTGTCATGCGCTGATTAGCAAGCAGTTGACGGTTGAGGATAATCTAATAAACACAGCAGTCTTCTCGTTTTTAACTCTTAAGAAGGGTCTCGTGGTGAAATTTTCAATTAATTTTTAAGGAATCTGCTGTGACAGCTCATGATTCATTGAGTAATCTTTCACGGGCTATCAAAAAGAAGTGCCAAGGGTTGCTCTTAAATTAATTTTCTTATTTTCCCTTATGATTTGGAAAATCAAACACCATGGTTGTTAAATTTCAAATCCATAAATGTATCAAATACTGATTTTTCTTCTTAAATAATTCTCCATGCTTTGATTTTAAGTAGTCTGCAAATTGATCATTTTATTATCTGAAAATTTATTGGGTATTGTGACTTTTTAAAAAAATTAATTACAAGTAGATCACCTATGTCATGTATATATGCATCTATCAATCTATAAGACAGCACACTAAGAATAACAGAGTTATGGAAAACACAGGTTTGAAGCAATCTACTCAAAGCCTATGGAACTTTGTAACCAGGGCACTAAGAATAACAGCAATTAATTAATATCTCAGGTGATGATATGGACATCCCAGGTAGGCGGGTGGTTATGGCTGCGGGAAGAGGTACATGAGACTGAGCTGTGCAGGGTCTGTGTGCACCTCTCAGGCAGGAGTCCTAGGTGCAGGCACACATCTTTAATTGTTGCATAATGGAGTGACAGGGTTTTAAGTGGCAGCAACTGAACTGAAGGCTGTACCCTAATAAAGACTGTACTTCTTCCACTATTGTTGTTTTCTTTGCCTAGAAAAAAATCACATATGAACTAACACAACTTCAATATTGTATGAGACCCCATTCTCACAATCATACATGAGTTAATGAGTATTACAAAGACACTTGCCTCAAAACAGAGCATATTTTCATTGTTGTGACAGAAATTGACTAGCTTTCTATAAAACCAGTTTTTCTTCTTCCTGAACACATTAGTAGACATGATTTTTTAGCTTCCCATGCTTGCAACTACTCCTAGCATGGCCAACTGCAAGCTCCCAATGTCACAGGAAGAGCTGTGCATAATTGCCCTTGGCAGTCAGCGTGTCACCACATCATCTACACAACCTGGGAGAATTCAGCCTTAAATGTACCAGAAATATTAATAACACATATTCATGAATGACTTCCATGGCTTGTTTGAAGCAAATAGCAGCATGACCCACTTCTCAAGTGTAAATAACTATAGATATAATAGTCTTTGCCCAAGATGTTTAACTGATTTAATCAAGTTGTAGTTTGAGTTACTGTAGGAAGTAGGTAAGTAACGCATATATTTTAAAATTCTTAATCATTGCTTCATTCACTTATAGAAGGCAATGTAAAATAGTGGAAAGACTAGAGAAATTAATTCCACTCTTAGATATATTTCCTATCGATTACTTACAGCAAAGATTTAAAAAAAACATTTTTAAAAGGAGTTAATAAGTCAAGTGGCTGATATATTTAAAAAATGGGAGGTAGTTTGTAAAAAGAGTCTGCCAAAAAGTAAGTAATCAATGCATTGTAATTGTTAGAGCAGTAACATTATCAGGATCTGTGTCCCAAGTGCTGCTATGGAGTGCGTGAGGAAAACCCAAGGGAGGGACTCCATCTTGCTGACACTCCAAAGCATTGTTGAATGGACCATTATATTGTTGGTAGGTCCTTTATTAGGATCCGGTATTCAACATGTGGCACATATATGCTCATTAATTTTGTTCTTACAGGAATGCAAGATGACTTCGTGCTCTCATCTAACTTTTCTTCCTTACAGAATTATCTGGCCTAAGGCAACATAA
This sequence comes from Indri indri, assembly GCA_004363605.1. Classification (NCBI taxonomy): domain Eukaryota; kingdom Metazoa; phylum Chordata; class Mammalia; order Primates; family Indriidae; genus Indri; species Indri indri. Next base: position 3,440 of record RJWJ010048357.1, on the reverse strand, counting down.
TCAAGTGCATACTTGTACCGGATTTCCTTATCTACAGTGTTGCTCTTTTTTATGGGGAATGAGTCCTGTGTATTTGGCCAGTTTGCAATTCTAGATATAAATTTACTGCCAGAAGTTCCTGCTCGGCAAATGTGCATCCACAAATGAGTAAACTTGAAAGCCAGCAAACAAAACACAGAAAAGAGAAGGCAAAAATGTATATTTAGAAATAAATATATGACATCTAATAAATAAAAAAACAGTTGCCTCATACCTTGGTTTGTAGGGCCCTATGCACTGTGTCATGACCTTGGAACATTATATTGCAGCAAACCAGAAATATAAAGAATAAAATTAAGGGGAAAATGAACTAAAAAAATGAACTCTTGAAATTATTCTGCTGTACAACTACCAGAAATGCCTCATTTCAAATGGAATGATAATCTTGATATGGCCATAGTACAATCAGTGTTCAAGATTTTTACATATATCTCTCCATGATTGCCAGATTAAGAAACCAAAACATGACTAAGAACATAGAAGATTTGAACATTTATAGAAGAACCTTTATAAAAACTTGCACCCAATTTTCAGGGAACACACTTCTTTTACAAGAACTCATAAATGTTTTATGAAATTGACTATGTGTTAGGCCACAAAGCCAAGCAAATCTCAACAAATACTGAATAACTGAATTTACACAGGCATTTCCTTAACATAATTGAAAGTGGGTATTAACTACAGAAATGGAACCACATCTCTCAATATGTTCAGAAACTTACAAAGCCAATTCTAAATAAAGCATGGTTCAAAGATGAAAACATTATAGAAATAAAAAATTTTTAGAATAGACCATTGATGAAAGAAAATTTGCATCATAATATTGTGGATGAAACTAAAACAGTTGATAGAAATAAATTATAGCTTTAAATACATATTTGGAAAGCATACGGTTTTGAAATCAGTAAGCAAAATATTTGGTACATGAAGTTAGAAAAGAACAATAAAAGAAGCCCAAACAAAAAAGAAAGAAGAAAATATATAATAAAATGGGGAGATGAATAAATAGAAATAAAACAAGGAAAGATAAAAGATAAAGAAAGACATGAGAAATGGACAATATCTAGAAAAATACAACTTACAAAAAGTGACTCAGGAAGAAATAGAAAATGAATAGATTTCTAATCATTATTAAATCAGTTATAAAAAAATCTATAGACCAGAAGCAAAAGCAAACAAAAACTAAACACACAAACAAACAGAACCATGACCCAGATGGTTTTGTTAGTCTTTACCTGCATTTTCACCACATTTTCCCATAGAATAGAGAAAAGGTGCAATTACTTCAACGCATTTTCTGAGAGCAGCATAAGCTTGCTACCAAAACCAAATGAACACATTACACAAAGATGAGTTACAGTTCCATCTAATGTATAGATACACATGCAAACAGCCTACATGCATGCACATTAGCAAAATGAACACAGAAATGTATAGTTTTTCAGTGAAAGGAAAGGATGGCTTATCTTAAAACATTTAGTAATCTAAGCTACCATTTTATTTCATTTATTTATTTATTTATTAAATTTCAGAATATTATGGGGGTACAAACGTTTAGGTTACATATATTGCCTTTGCCCTGCCCAAGTCAGAGCTATAAGCATGCCCATCCCCCAGACAGTGCGCACCGCACCCATTGGGGGTGAGAATATACCCATCCACTCCTCCTTCCTCCCATATGCCCGAACTCGATGAATCTTACTACTGTATGTGCACAGAAGTGTTGATCAGTTAGTACCAATTCGATGGTGAGTACATATGGTGCTTGGTTTTCCATTCTTGTGATACTTCACTTAGTAGAATGGGTTCCAGCTCTAACCAGGATAATACAAGAGGCGTTAGATAGCCAGTTTTTTGTGGCTGAGTAGAACTAGAACTCCATGGTATACATATACCACATTTTATTAATCCACTCATGGAATGGTGGGCACTAAGTTACCATTTTAAATTCTGTTTAAAATTTAGGAAAAGAAAGTCCTCTATTGCTGCAGCTATCCTTCCTCAAAATGAGGTGTAAGCACAAGAAAAAAAGGAAAATGAATAATGGGCATAAAATGTGGCTGGAAGAGGGAAAAAATCCGTTATCATTATAAATACCGTTACCTATATAAAAAACCAAAACATCCCATGAATCAGCTATTAGTCTATATTTTCGCTAAATACAAATCAAAAATACACCCAGAAGAAGGTTAGCTACATTTTCAAACCCAACAAAAGATATTCCACCTTTCTAACATATAGGGGAAATGTAAAATAGATGAAAAATGTCATTGATTGATAAAGTTGATAAATGTCATTGCTATTGAAAAGCAAATTGGAAATAAGCAGTAAAATTTAATATGTATCTCTCCTGCATCAAGATATGCATCCTAGAAACCTCTTGAAATATATTGCAGATAAAGACAAACAAATACAAAATAATGTAACATGCAATCAAAAATTACAGGTAATAAAAATAAACCTTTTAAACAATCTCCTCCCTTGTTTTTGGAGAAAAGATGTCTATTTTGAAACCTTCTTCCTTCAATATTTTCTATGTGTGGCATTGGTAGAGGACGCTTAGATCAATGGAACAAAATACAGAGCCCAGAAATAGTTCCACACGAATACAGCCAACTGATTTGTGACAAAGGTGTAGAAGCAAGTCAGTGGAGGGAAGATAAACTTTGCAACAAATGATGCCAGAGCGATAGGGCATCCATAAGGAAAAAAGTAAATTCGACCTAAACCTCACACTTTATACAAAAATTAACCCAACATGGATCATACACTTAAATGCAAACATAAAACTATGACGTTTCTGGAAAATTACACAGAAAATCTCTGTTATGTGGCCTTCTTAGACTTGAGACCAATACATGATCCATAAAAGAAAAAAAATTGATAAATTGAACTCATCAAAATGAAAACCTTTTGCTGTAGAGTAGACCCTATTAAAAGGATGAAAAGCTACCTACTGGGAAAAAAATACTTGCAATCCATATATATGAAAAAATAATTATATCTAGACTACATAAAGAACTCAAAACTCAACAGTAAAAAAAAAAAACAGTCCAATTACATGATGTGAAAAAGATATGGAGTCATTTCACTGACATAGAGAGATGACTGATATGCATATGAGAAGACGTTCAACTTCACAAACCAGTAGAAAAATGCAAATTAAAAACATGATAATATATCATTACACACACATTAGAAGAGCTAAAATAAAATTATTGATAATACCTAATGCGGATGAGAAGGCAGAGAACTGGATCTCTAAGATATTGCTGATGTGAATATAAAATGGTACAGATATTCAAGAAAATAGTGGGGCAGTTTCTTCATATTATGTAGGAGCATTTCTAGCTGAAATAATGGTGCCCGTCAAGACCATTCAAGATGGTTTTCGACATGCT
>RJWJ010048356.1:0-10626 GCA_004363605.1 Indri indri | reverse complement strand
AGGAAGGATCAGTCTCTGCTTTGTGGCTCCAGGGCGTTGCATTCATGTTATTTCATTATCTCCAGGCATCATCAGCCTGTATGATCAGAGTCACAGACTTTAATGATTCACATTCCTACTGGCTTATCATGGCTCCTCCCGCCCCTCCCTCAAGTACCCCTCCTCCAAGTACCCCTCCTTCACCCATTGCTCAGAGATGAGTCTGTGCATGTCTTTTGCCTTGGCCTTCTTGTGGCTGCCGACACACAACTTAAACTATCACTTGCAAAAGGAAATTCACTTGAAGAATCCTGATTTGAAGAAAGGGTTTAACACGTACGCTGTGAAGGGCTCTGGTACAATTGGGCCTTCCAGACCTTTGCGAGCAAGAGAATCAGATGCTACCAGGCTCTCGCCTCTGCTGCCCTCTGGTGGTCAGTCTCAGTCTCTCTCACTGTGGCCGGGCTCGCTGCACACGGTGAGAATCGTGGTCTTTTCATGGCTCCCAAGTCTCGCAGTGCTGTTGCTCCTACCATCTAAGAGGCATGGATTCTATTTTTTTGGCTTCAGTTAAGAAAAGAATTTTAGGGAAGGTATTCTGACCGGTTTAGTTTGTGTGAAATATCCATCCCTGTGGCTGGGGGACATGATCCTATAAGAACATGGATGTTCCCACTATAGCTTTGTGGATACGCGGATAAGAAGTTACCAGGTGATCCTTTCGTGGTTCCAAAGCGTGGATCGGTTTTTCACGTCATGCGTGAGATACGCCTCCCTCAAACCCTGTTACAACTTAGGGCACATTACCCCTCTGACGTGAAAAAAAAGAAAAGAAGAAGAGGAAGTTACCAGAATAATGGACTGGTCTTGGGAAAATAGTAGCATACATGTCCCTGTAATTAGGGTGACCATATGTATGATCACGAGATCGCTAATCTTCCAACAGCCAGACAAATCAGCTCAGGATCAGTTAGATCACCATGCTGCCTTGGATGAAAAGATGGGTGCCACGGCAAGGTTTGGCTTGGCTAGAGGATATCTTCACATTCAGAAAGAGGCCTGCCCTCCTGGGCAGGACTTTCCTACTGCAGTGTTGAGAGTATCATAGGGGGCAGTGCTCAGGTAAGATGGAAAAGATTTATGCATTCGACAGTGACTTGGGCCGGATTAGTGCCTTCTGAGATACTTCTTTCTTACCATGTGCAAAACTCAACTGCAAGTTCTCTTTAAAATCTTTTCTTTTAAGAATCTATTAGAATGTTTATTTTGTCACTTTTCACATTTGCTAATAATTTGGCTTCAGTTTAAATGTTTAAGTCCATTTTGTTTTTTAGAAGTTTTATAAGTTTTACATATAAAACATGTTGTCTTCTATTAGCATGGAGTATTAAATGAGGCTGTGATCTGCAGTTTTGTGATAAGTGTATTCATATCACTCCTCACAGAGTGGTAGCATTTTTGCTTTAAATTGATCATAGCATTATGTAAAAATTGAAATGCTTGAAAATTAAACATGGAATCAAAATGAAGTATATTCTAAATATTTTTTCATTTTTATATATTAAAGGAGATGAAAATGAAAATGGAAAATATGGCTAAGAGTGAAGACACTTTACATTCAGAGGTGAAAAGAAAAAGTCATTCTATGTTACGTGAAATGAATGAGAATTCTGGAATGTGAAGCTTAATTTTGGTGCATTAGTAGCTAAATTTTTAATAAGGATATTATAAAAACAGCTAGTCCAAATATAAATTCCGGTAATAACAAGTCATAAATATGTGCTGTAAATCAAAATCTCAAAGTGAATAAAAATTGGACATTCAGTTTGTGTTTGTATTTTTAAAAACTAGAATATCCTGAGATATTGAATATATAATCACTTATAAGTATTTTGAATTTTTGCATGTATTTTTATAAGTTTTAGCATTTATTCCTAGAATTCTCTTGTCATTAACAGGTATTGGTTAATTCCATTAATTAACAGTGCTGCATTTTGATGTAATTTAGAAATTTTTTAGCAAAATTGAAAGACAAATAACGCATTAATTTTGAAGGTGATTTTTGTTTTTGAGAGAGTCTCACTCTGTTGCCCCAGCTAGAGTGCAGTGGCATCATCATAGCCCACTGCAACCTCTCAAACTCCTGGGCTCAAGCGATCCTCCTGCCTCACAGCCTCCTAAGCAGCTAGAACTATAGGCACACACCACCACATCCAATTAATTGTTTGATTTTTTTGTAGAGACAGGGTCTCACTCTTGCTTAGGCTAGCTTCAAACTCCTGACCGTAAGTGATCCTCCCGCTCAGCCTCCCAGAGTGCTAGGATTACAGGCTTGAGGCACTTTGCCTGGCCCATAATTTTGAAGGCATTTAAAACTGAAAATGGATTTTATGATTGTAGGAGGCAACACAAGACTCAGGCAAAACACTGGCTGAAATCAGTGATCGATACGGAGCACCTAACTTGAGCAGAGTGGAAGAACTTGATGAGCCAATTTTATCTGATGTAAGTATCAAAATGTTTTGTAAAAATCAGATTTTTTAAAAAACTCTGGTAAAGCCTAGGGAATATGAGGCCAAGGTTGGTTGACAAACGGGCCTCTTGCTTCATAGTTCCCTGGTTGCTGACCATATTCCTAACTGGCATTCTGCCTTTTTGTGAAGTGTGTCACTGGCATATCTATATCTATAATTTAGACTCTGAAAATTGCAAAACTTCCCCAAAATGTGTTTTTAAAATCATGTGTGAAATATATAATCTTTAAATTTGGGGGGGGGTTACCATTTTGTTTCTCAGTAGCAAACCCTAGAACCAAATAAATATCCTAATGATAGTGCATGCTTTAATAGTATATAATTCATTTGTTTACTTAACAAACATATCATGTCTTCTGTGTGCCAGGCACTGTGCCAGATGCTGTTGTGAATAAGACAGTCCTATACCTTGTGGAGTTTACTGTCTGGGGGTGGGGAACAGACAATTAGACAAGCATTTAATAGTCATTGTTAGAGTGACCAGGTAATTTATTGTCTAAACTGGTATGTTTTTGAGGAGGCAAGGAGGATATTAATAATTGAGCCATACCAGCAGGTGTAAACCAGGACTGTCGTGACAGGAGGGGAGAGTGGGTGACTTCAGTCAGTGTGCGCTGACAGGGTGGGACAGCTGGCACAGTCAAGGAAGCTTGGTCAGGGAAGGCTTCCCAGAGAAAGTCAATGATTTGTTACTGAGTGGTGGCGTGGGAGGCTGAGGATGGTGTTCAGGGCAGAGAGCAGAGAGGAGGGGTCTGGAGGGAGTGAGGCAGGAAGGGTTGTGGGACGAGGCTGGGAGAAAGCAGGGACCAGACCAAGCAAGGACTTGTAATTCCTGCTCAGGAGCTTAGATTTTATCCTAAAGGCAGTGGAGGCTGATATGTTCAGAACTGCATGTTAGAAAGACCATCTGGCTACAGTAAGGCAAAGAGTGGAGAAGTTGGTCTGAGACCAGTTAGGAGGCTATGGTAGTAATCCAGAGAAACAAGACATCGACAGCCTGCAGCCAATGGTGTTTTCAAGAGCTGTTCACAACATGGAGCTGGATGGACTTGGTGCTAGTCTGTTGTGAATACATTTTTATTAAATGTCTGCTATGATGTGTCACTGTGCAAAATCATCGAGGACATGGGCCCGTGGGGCAGGTGCTCTGAGGGACAGAGAAGGGAGACCTGATCTAGTCTGGATGAATCTTCTTGAAGAAGTGAAGCTCGAGATTAGCCTGCGATGAGCCCAGAGGAGGGAGAGAGCAAGATGTTTTCAAGGGACTGAAAATAGTCGAGGATTGCGGCTGGGTTGTATGGAGCTAGGAGAAATGTGTGATTTATGGCTGGAGAGGTGGAGAAAGGCCAGGTCATGCTGGGTTCCATGTGTTGCTAGGGATTTTGGACTTCAGTGCCTTGGGAGTTATTGAATGGATTTAAGGATTTGATCTGTGCTTTTATAAGGTGTAGATAGAATTGGAGAGAGGCAGGAATGGAATAGGGAGACCACTTAGGAGGTCGTTGCAGTCATCTGGTTGCAAGACAACCGGGGTTAGACAGCAGAGACAGAGGGAACTGAGTGGATTTGTGATTGGCTCGCAGGATAAGGGAGAGAGGGGGTCAGGAGAAAGCCCAAATTTCTTCCCCGGGCAAATGAGCTAGGGGTGTTACCATGTGGTAAGTTGATGAATATAAGAAGAGGAAGTAGGTTTTTTGAAAACAATGGCTTCAGTTGCAGAGATGTTGCCTTTCAGGCGGCTCTGAGATATGCAGGTGAAAATGGCCAAGACCAGTTGATGTATGCTATGGGTCTAGAGGACAGGAAAGGGGCCCAGGCAGGAGACATACATTCAACAGTCATGGGCATGTGTGCTAGATGACAAAAGGGGAACGAGTCAATACCTAGGAGAGTGTGCAGTGTGTGCAGGCCTGGGGACTCAGGGAGAAACCATTAGAAATCCCAACGTTTAAGGGGTGGCCACAGGAACAGAACCTAACAAGAATGAGAAAGCATAGCAAGAGAAATAGAAGAAAGGATGGGATAATAACTACCTTGAGAACATAATTTATGATCATATTCTATTTGAATATTATTTGAAATTATCTGAAACTCTTGGCTTCATTCCCATAGTCACATAGAAATTACCTAAACTCTGTTTTCTTTGGCTTGTACCTTTTCACAGTTCTAATTGCATTAAAGCAAATTTGCTTTTTATTTTGCTTTTAGGTTGCATTAAACATTGATCAAGATTTGTAGGAACAACCAACCTAAGAGCAATAAATGTTTATGCTTGTTTCAAGTTTCAAATCATGAGGTCCCCAGTATGTATGTTTTTCCTCCAAACTTGAACTCTAGTTCTTTTTTTCCTCTGAAGTCACCTTACAAATGGGCTTTCAAGGGTAGCCTTAATGTTGTTTTGGATCCCCTAGTGCAACTGGTTATGTGTATGGTTCCATTGGGAGAACGAGAGAGTTTGCTGAAGCAACCAAAAGGGGCAAAGGGGAGACGAGCTGACGTAGCACGTGCATCCGCGCGTGAGCAAGACAGCCTGAGAGGCAAGTTGCTGTGTGCGAACCAGGCTGCCACTGTGCGGGGAGTATTCAGGAGTATTCAGCATGCTCTAGATACGGTGTCTCTTCCTGGGAGTGAACTGTAGAGCTTTCCCCAGTTTGCTGGGAGGTGATGCTTCATAGAACCACTTAATCTACGCTTAGGTGACGGGGCTGGGATGGGGAAAGAGCACTTCACCACTCTCTGGCTTAGTTTGTTCATCCACACCCAGGAACAGGTGCGGGGGCTTCCCCTTCCTCATTCTCTGCCCAGCTGGGTGTCCAGGGTCCCCTCGTCCTCTTTGGGGTCTACGGAGTCCAGGCATGTTGTAGGAAGTTTCCACATAGAGTGAATCGAATGGGACCAAACAACGTTTTGGGGTGTGAAGAAACAGGGCGTCTTTCGGAACAGTGAGTGAGCTCAAATACTGGGGCAGCTGTGGAAGGGAAGATCTCACTGGCTACAGGCCACACACTCTTGGCCCTTTGAAATTTTAGATCTATCCTTGGATATGTGGGAGAACCTTACTTCCTTTACAAAATTCTTCCAAATCTAAGTCTATGGTATGTGTCCTTTCTGTTCTTAAAGGCACATGTATGAAAGCACAAATGCCAGAAAACAGACTCCTCTCTTTTTAGGTTTTATTTTTGTTTATAATATACTTTTCCTGAGGCAATGAGAACAGAATAGCCCAGTTGCTTAAATGGTGCTGTGGTTGAATGTGTCCCCCAGAGTTCATGTGTTGGAAACTTAATCCCCAGTGCAGCAGTGTTGAGAGTGGGACCTTAAAGAGGCGATTAGGTCATGAGGGTGCTGCTCACATGAGTGGATTAAGTGGGTTCGTTAGCGTGAGAGTGGGCTCGTCATAAAGGCAGGTTTGGCCCCCTCTTGCTCTCTCGCTCTTCCACCTTCCGCCATGGGATGATGCCACAAGAAGCCTCTCACCAACTGCGGCCCCTCGACCTTGGACTTCCTAGCCTCTAGAACTGTAAGAAATATATCTCTTTTCTTTATACATCACCTAGTCTGTGGTATTCTGTAATAGCAAGGCAAAATGGAGGGACACTTGGCCAGCTGGTGTGTGGTGGGGTGTAAAGGAGAAGCTCAGAGCTTCTTCTGGTTGCTCTCACTGACCCAGAGAGTGGAGAGCAGGAGCCCGCCTGTTTTGGGGACGCTAGAACTGACATAATTGATATACTTTTCAGGAGGCCAGCAGCTGAGCCACATAATTAATGTATACAAGATAATAACCTTACTCCGAAGTGCCATCTTCATTAAAAATATTCAGGTATAGGCCACTGAAAACAGCAAATAAAAAACAAAAACATAAGCTTTTGAAAATTCGTTTTTTGTGAAAATAAAATTAAAGCAAGTATTCAGATATTAATACATTGAATCAAGTTTATTTCTAATTGTGTATTTTTTTTACCTTCTTTCTTTTTTTATTTTTTATTTCAGCATATTATGGGGGTACGAATGCTTAGGTTACATATATTGCCTTTGCCCCACCCAAGTCAGAGCCTCAAGAGTGTCCATCCCCCAGACGGTGCGCACCGCACCCATTAGGTGTGAATATACCCATCTCCTCCGCCCCCCTCCCACCTGCCCGACACCCAGTGAATGTTACTACTGTATGTGCACATGGTGAGTACATGTGGTGCTTGTTTTTCCATTCTTGCGACACTTCGCTTAGTAGAATGGGCTCCAGCTCTATCCAGGATAATACCAGAGGTGCCAGATCACTATTGATTTTTGTGGCTGAGTAGAACTCCGTGGTACACATATACCACATTTTATTAATCCACTCATGTATTGGCGGGCACTTGGGTTGTTTCCACATCTTTGCAGTTGTGCATTGTGCTGCTATAAACATTCTAGTGCAGATGTCTTTTTAATAGAATGTCTTTTTTACCTTTGGGTAGATGCCCAGTAATGGGATTGCTGGATCAAATGGTAGTTCTACTTGTAGCTCTTTGAGGTATGAAATTATAACTATTTCTGCTACCACTAGATGTCACAAAGAATCAATTTTTAAAAGCCTCTTGCAGTCATTTTGAAAGATTTCTTATACAGAAATAAGGTTTTTTAGTATTCACAAGTATAGGGAACAACTTTTAAATTTTAAAATTATTGTAAAGTAGTTCAAATATCCAGAAGAGTACACAGAATAATATCAGTAGTGTCTTTTATCCCCAACCAGATTTAACAAATATTACGCTTTTACTTTTTAAAAAATTGACAAGTTTTTTTAAAAATAAAATCTTACACTTAATGTTGTCTCTGCACCCCTCCTCCATCCCATTCCTCTCATTTCTTGCCCACAGACAGCCATTATCTTGAGATCAGTGAGTGTAATTCCCAGTTATACATCCTCGATGTTTTTATACAAATGTATATTTATTTATCCATAAATAAGATTGTTTTTGGGGGGTGAGATTTTAACTTAATGGTAAATGGTATCATCCTATAGTTATCATTCTGCAACTTGCTTTCTTCATTAAACATTATATTTTTAAGATTTATCCCTGCTGATATGTGTATTAATATATCCACTTCATTTATTTTAACTGCTGTGTAATATACCATTGTATCCATTCTTTTATTGGTAGGTGTTTATATGGTTTTAAATGGTTTATTTGTATAAATACGTACATCTATGTGTACATCTCTGTGCACATGTGTCCATTTGAGGAAACGGGATGTTTGCACATTATTCCTTGATTCTGAAGTGGCACTGTACTAGTAAACCAAGGTCTGCCAGACACACCTTTCTAGAGAATGTTATCAATGACAACGTCCCTAGGATCCTTCTGACACAGTCTCCTGTTGGAACAGGAGAACTAATGTGTGAAGTTTCTCTATTGGTTCTTAACACATTGACTGCCACACTAGAAAAAAAAAATTTGCCATGGTGTTTTATTACAAAAATAGAATAAAAACTTGGAAAACAAAACGAACCTTTGTAATTTAATAAAAAATTTAATGAAAAACGAAATTTATTAACTTCCATTCATTTAATCCACATTTTTAGAATTAACTTGTCAATATTAATTGTAACAACAAGAACATCAACAAGTAAGATTTTCATGAACCAACTGCAGGGTTTTGCCCAGGTTTTGCTTCACCAGGCCCCAGGCTCAAAACTAGCGTGAGTTAAATATAACTCACACGGCAGTTAAAGTGTTGAACGTTAGCATGTATCCAAATCTGCTGGAGGGTTCTTAAAAATGCACTCCCATTTAAGTCATTAAGTTGGGGCTGGGGCTGGAGAATTTGCATTTCTAACAAGCTGCCAGGTGCTGCTGCTACTGCTGGTCAGCACTGGCACTTTGGAAAATGTTGCTCTAGAGTATATAAGGCACACTTGTGCAATGCCTGGGGCACAGGTTGTGACCATTCTCAAGCTGCTTGATAATGCTGGGTTGCTTTCCCAAGTGGTCACATGAGTTTATAATCCTGCCAGCAGGATATAGGTCGTTCCTGTTATGACATATCCTTTTCCATACTTGGTAATGTTACACATCAACATTTTTCTGCCCATCTCAGGAGTGCAATGTGGTAGTTTCTTTGTTGTTCAATTTGCATTTTCCTGCTCGGTGAGGTCACACATCTTTTTCTGTTTATTGGACAATGGATTTGCTCTTTCAGGAATTGTGTGTTCATATTATTTGCTGATATTCACTATTGATTTCTCCCTCTTATTTACTTTCTTTGTTGGATGTATGTGTTGGGAAATCTCTCAGGTGGCTGGTTGCCTTTTGGTTTATGGTCTTTACTGTTTGGCAAAAATGTTAAGTTTTGTTTAAATGTATTATTTTTATTCATGTTTTATGCTTTTTCGGGTCTTATTTAAAAATTAATGAGCTATTATTAATTCTGAAAAGAACGTATAACATATAGTTTAAGGATTATCTTTAAAAATTATTTTCATGTCTTTCAGTTTACATTTTTAAAGTTAATGGTCTTCAAGTGTAGTCAATAATCAAGGTGACAATTTAAAAATCAGGTAAAGCACCTTTTACCAGTTATACTGAATAACGAAAATTCTAGTTCATGTACTTTGGTGATATTGCTGAAATGATATTTTAAATGCTAAAAATGAGCATATCACAATTTAAACATCTCAACCTACTTTTACCCTGGCCATTATTTTTGGCCCTTTAATTTGCTGATTAAACACTTCCTTCAAGGACAAAAGGGAAACATCTTTTGAATCAGAGGACTCTGTAAGTTAGTGCAGCAGGACTTACTAGGCAGGAGGTGTGCAGTGAGTGACTTCTGGTGTAGCTAGGCTAACGGTGGTTAGCAGATGAGATTTTACGAGTCACCGGAAATCCTTACATACTCCAGAGTGTCTCCTATGTGGCCACACTGGCTGGAGGGGCACCAACTAGATATTTATTTGCATCAATACTATCTTGAGATCCGTGATATTATGATTCATTCACTTAAAAGGAAGAGAGCACCTACTATGCACCAGGTATGGTACACAAGATATTTTGCCTCGTCCCTACTCCTTTTGTAGGGTAGATATTATCCTCATTTTATAGAGGCAGAAACAGAAGTTCAGAGAGTTATTTAAGCTTCTGAGATTTCTCACAGCTGATCATTGAGAGAACTGAGATGCAAACCCAGGTTTTTCTGACTTTACAACTTTCCTGCTACCACTATGTTCTCTCAGTGGTATTCCGTCAGAGCCTACTATGTTTGTCAGCATCACTAGCTATTCGCACTTTAGTGTAAAGTGGCCCAAGCTTTTTTACTAAACCATAAAACCTAGCCGAATTGGATAAACTAGGGGAATAAATGAGCAGGCAGGCTGGTGCTGGAGGGTTTGAACTTGGCCGTAATACCTTCTGAGAGCCAAGGACAGGATGGTGTGGCGACCAGAGAGGAGGGAGCTCACTTGCTTTGGCCTTTTTTGTAGGGTAGTGCTTCTCAAATTTGACTTTCTTACAAATTAGTGGGGGATTTCGTGAGAGTGTAGATTCTAATTCCTGAGTCTAGGGTGGGGCCCCAGATCCTGCATTTCACACAAGCTCGCAGGTGATGCTGAGGCCGCTAGCTGAGGAACTAACAAGGCCTGGGGTATACTCAGAACGCGTGAGTGGTAGGGGCAGACTGGAGAGGAAAGGAAATGTGTTTGATAGACGCTGGGGTTGCCGGAGGCGTTTGAGGGCAGAGCCTTCGAGGTAAGGTGGTGGAGGGCTGCTTCGGGTGGGGACATGGGTGGCAAGCACAGGCTAGCAATGCTTTCGGCCCATGCTGCAGCTTCCAAGCCCAGCTTGAGCACGGTGTCACTTTCTCCTTGATGATATCTGATGACTCATTGGATTCAGTACAAGTTATCCTTATAGATCAAAAGCCAGTGGAAGGCCGGGCATGGTGGCTCACGTCTGTAATCCTAGCACTCTGGGAGGCCGAGGTGGGTGGATCGCTCAAGGTCAGGAGTTTGAGACCAGCCTGAGCAAGAGTGAGACCCCCGTGTCTACTAAAAAATAGAAAGAAATGATCCGGACAACTAAAAATATATATGTAAAAATTAGCCGGGCATGGTGGCACATGCCTGTAGTCCCAGCTA
>RJWJ010048355.1:0-10636 GCA_004363605.1 Indri indri | reverse complement strand
AACCAGGAGGCTACCAGTTCTCAGAGTGTAACAGACACAACATCAAAATTTATCCTTCAAGTTGTTCATGATGGGGGGCTGGAAAGAGAAGACTGAGTGTTGACCATCCATCTGAGCCCATGCTAAGGGTCACCTCACAGGGTCATGCAGCCTGTGTTTGGCTAAGGAGGGCGAATGGGGAAGTCACCAAAAGCTGTGTGCCAAAGAATGCTCTGTCCGGCATAAGGCACTTTTTCTCATTTGTCCATAGGGAACACCTTTTTATAATTCTCACAAGAACTAGTGCTGTGCGAGATATTCAAGTTGTTACTACAAAGCTGAGCCTAGTAACAGCAGTTGCCTGAAACCAGCATCTGTTGCGCAATCCACAAAACCGAACGCCCTGGCTCATGCTGATCATTACTTCTTTCCTCCTTTCTATGTTAAATCATTCATAGCACTATAGGTCAACGAAATCTATTTTCTAAATTCAGCAGTGACTTTGTGAGCTGCGTACTCTGTTTGCTCTTGCAGATTACTCTTTATTCCTGTCTGTATCCCAGGAGACTGACACTTACTGTAGCGGGGGGCATTAAACAGGCTTGCTTGCCTCTGCCTTCCATTTGAGTTTGGCCGGTGAGCGGTGCTGGCAGACCAGTGGGCTGCCAGGAGGGCTAGAGGAAGAATGGATCAAGGTGCTGTTGCCCATCTTCCTCGCCATGTGCCACAGATTGACACTTTACCTGTCATGGGCCAAACTGTGTTCCCCCAAATTCGTATGTTGAATTCCTAACCCCCGCTCTCTCAGAATATGACTGTATTTGGAGACAGGGCCTTTAAGGAGGTAATTAAGTTAAAATGAGATTATTCGTTGGGGTCCTAATCCAATATGACTCATGGCCTTATAGGAGGAGGAAATTTGGACACAGATACATGCACAGAGGAAAGTCCCTGTGAAAACATAGAGAGAAGGCGGTAAGTAGAGAGGCCTCAGAAGAAACCAACCTTACCAGCACCTTGGTCTTGGACTTCTGGCCTTTAGAATAGTGAGAAATAGATTTCTGTGGTTTTAGCCACCCAGTCTGTGCTATTATGGCAGTCGGACACACTCATACAGTCCCTACAGCAAAGTCACGGTTACAGTCCATGCTCCCTCCCCTAGAGCTACAGCTCTCTCCCTGGGCTTGGGTGGGCATCCTCCCTTACCCCTGCAGGCTCAGGGACAGGTGGCGAGGTCTCCCTGCCATTGCTTCCCTGTCACTGCCAGCTTTCCTGAACTGTGCCCATGCCTTTGTTAACTGCCTTTATTAAACTCTCTCCAGTGACCTCGTTCACGTGCACCAGGTGTTGGTATTACTTGCAGGAACTTAGATGAATACACTGTTTCCCTCACAATTCGCCTGGGCTGTTCGTAAAATGTAATCCTGCCTAGCAGAAACAAACCAAAATGGCTCACGGGTTGAGCCCCCTTCTGTCACATTACTGTGTGAAAAGCATTTTCTAAAATTTCCATGGTGACAAGAAGCTGTGGAAATATGCAACCTCTCTGCAAAAATGAAGACACTGAATTTGTCCAGCCAAGGTAACATTGATATCACACAAGTGAGTGAGAACATGACTGCTTTGAAAAAAGAAATTCATGCCATAAAGAAAACACTTTGTGGATATTTAGAATTATTTCCACCATTGTGAAAATTTGGCTCTGAAAACAATGTTAGCTCTATTAAAAATTCTGATATGTATACTTTTAAAAACTGAGAAATGAGATTTTTCTAAATTATTTAAAAACCTTTCAAATGTACAATTTCAGAGAACTTCGAACATATCTATCTCTCTCCCTATCTATCTATGTAAAAATGCATTAACCAGATTTCCTTGTCTTCTGCCTTTCTCTGGATTTGGCCAATGGGAAGCACTTTTGATTAGATTATAGGAGCTATTGATTGGCACCAAGGCAGATGAAAATTTATTACTAAACTGTCAACAGAACCTTTGCATAGCTGGTGGATGTGACTGAAAAAATCAGTCACAACTTAGTCATTACAGCCAATACTGCCCTTCTTGCATTATCTCTGTAGTATTGTTTTAGCCAAGATAGTCACTAAAACCAGGTATCAAAATAGACTGAGCTCAGAAGCACACTTTTGAATCATATCACAAAGTGTTAAACCAAACTTTTCAAATGAAGCATATTCAGTTCTGACATACATAAATATAAAATGAGTGTACAACCTTAATAGGATAGTAAAAAGCAACAAAGGTTTTTGTACCATCAAGAAAACAAACAATATCATTTCGTCTTTGTATGTTTTTAATTACCATAATATATTACTTCAATAGTACATGTATGTAAGTTACAAATAAATTATAAGTATTGGGAATATCTGCTCAAAATCTTTTACTAAATCAGGTGAGCCATCCAAAGAACTTGGAGACTGCTGAGCTTTAAACCATAAGAGGCTATAAAAAAAAAAAAAATACTGTACCCAGAATCTTAGAACTTCAGAGTCACAACTTCTGCCTTGTTAGAACCGACTTCAAAGGAAACAAAAAGGGTGTGGGTTGGGACTGTGAGGGGGGAACAGCCAGCACCAGGAAGCCATCCCACAGTAGTCAGGAGAACCACGAGCTCTTAGAAAGTTTTGGAAATATTTGGAATGTAGCAGGAGACCTAAGAGACCACCCACTAGTAAAAACCCAAATGAAAGCCTTCCAAAGGCAACAGGGGGCAAAATGAAGGTCAGCTCCTCCCCGGCCAGCGCAGCGCTGGGCGGCACAGCCTTTTGTCTAACTCGGCTTGCGTCTTCCACGTCTTCCACGCATTCCTGACTGTCACGTTGGGCATGAGCCTTGGGAATGAATGTTATCACAGCAGGCAATGTTTGGACGTGACAGAAAACACTCCAGTCAAGTCGGAGAGAAGAGCCATTTAGGCTAGACTGGGGGAAAATACCCCTGGAGCTCAACTCAGCTTGCCTTCTCTCTCTCTAATGCCGCCTTCTCTCTACTGCCGCCCGCAAAACAGGGATCCAGTTCCAGGCAGAGCTCTGGACGTTACGCTTATTTATTGCCTGACCTTTCAGGCAAGTGGCTATGAAAATACATGGGTGGAGTAGATACATCACTACACGGTTTTGAAATCAAAGCTGCTTCCAAACTGCTTTCTGTTAATGTTTTTTCAGGATTCCTCACTGATTAAAATTAAAATCTGGTTACAAAACAAGGGACCTGGAGAGACATTCACTTCTCTACTTCTTTACAGATGCTGCCTGCTGCTTCCAGCTTTTCTCCTTAAAGGCAGGGCGAATCCAAATTACCATCTCGGCCCTGAAGCCTTCGCCAAAGCAGTTTCATCTCCCTATAAAAGCCTCTTGAGGAGATCATCTGAATGCTTGAAGAAACCAGCCTTCTTTGCAGTTATCTAAAAGGTATTGGAGATATTAACAAGGCGTTCTTTCTGCTATCCACATTCAGAATCTTGTCTTCGAAAAATAAGTACTGGTGATTTGTTGTTTTGTTTTTTGTTGTTATTGTCCATGAAGGGATGTCCGATCAGACAATGGGATTTTATAATCTGGAGAGGTGAGCCCATCCCTGGATTTTGCCAATCCCCATTATTCAGCCGCCTGCTGAGCTCACTGGGGGGCCTTCTAAACACCAAGAACCTCCAGATGAATGGAAGCACAGACTGCCCTGTCCCAAAGCCACACTCTATGGAGCCAATGCCAGTAGATCCTGCCATTTTACTCAACTGTGGCCTCCAAAGTGGGCTTTCCTCTTTCTCATCTTTGCAAAGAATAAGAAGGCACATGGCGCCAAATCATTTTCCCAAGATGACCCTCCAACTGGATACCTGGAGCGTCCAAACAGCCTCTAACCAGAAAGCATTTGTCATTGACTCCACACATCTTCCTCCAGCTTATTGCAAAACCTGTCTGCCTGCTCACTGGAAAGAATGACATACACACTTTCAATCCATTCGGCTTTTTGAAAAATGAAGGTGAGGCCTTGATTTACTGTGGTTTGCTTACCCTACTCTGTAATGCCAACAGATTATTGGGTCTTGTGGCAGCCTTGTCCATCTTGGTTTATGGCTGGGGCCATTCCCATCTTGGCTGGGGGCTAAGAGTGGAATTTTAACTATGAATTTCCTTGTGTTTAATAGGCTAAAGTCAAAAGCCATATTCTGCCTTCAGATATGCATGAACAACTTCCAACTGGAGTTACTCATGTATATTTGAGTTTAGTTAAAATACTCCAATGCTCAGGCACTATTAAATAACATACTTTTTTCTTTTTTAAACTTTTTTGATGTGTATGTGGGAGGGCGAAACAGCATGTATAAATTAATAAAAAATTATCCACTCTTTTTAAGGAAATGTTTGGTTTTTAAGGGAAAAAAACCATTTTGGCATTTTAATCTCCAGTCCTGCTCATCTACTCCATCTTTACGCGCACCAACCACCAAGCTTATACAGGCTTATCTTGAAGGGCTCATTAGCCTCGACCCCTCCTGCTATTTAGGGGGCTGCCATGGTAGAGTGGAACACACAACACGCCTGGCCTCAGAAGCAGCAAGACCCTTGAGGTCCAGCCGTGGTGATAATTGTATGGACTTGGGTGAATCACTTAATTGCTCCCAATATCTGTTCTCTGTAAACTGTTGATTTTGCAAGGTTATTGTGTGAATTCAACAGATAATAGCTATTAAATCTTTTTCCCCAATTAAATTTTTTTTCTGCAAAAGTTCTTTGCCTGTTGAATAAACAAAAAATGTAAATAAACAAAAACCCAATAATGATAGAGAAAGGAGAAACTTATGGTCAAACAATGGTAGTAGGGGTAAAAATGGCACCACTCCTTTGAAAAGGAATTACAATGAGTATTGATAATATTGAGAATTTAAAATTGTCTTCTCTGGTCCAATAATTCCATAAATGAAAATTTGTCTTTACCTCTATGTGTAAAGATTTTCTTCATAGCATTTTTATCATGTTAAACAGGTGAAAACAACCCAAATTTTAAGCAAACAAGGGGATGTTTAAGCATACCATTATATACTCCTAACAAAATAACACTTAGATTGAATTATTGTAATGTTAAATGAATAAAAATTGATTCAAAATACATATCCTGGATGGTCATGTTTTTGTAACAAAAACAACATAAAACATAAGCATTAAAAAGGACTGAAAAGAAATAGAACAAATTTTTCAGCAATAATTGGTAGAAGAAAACCAGAAAATGCTTTGGATAGGACTGTATGAATTTTTGCCCCTCTTTGAATACTTAATACCATGTACATGGATGGCACTATTTATATATAAAATGAATTTTTTTTAAGTGTTTATACCTTAGCTCCTAATTAGCTAAAACATCCTGCTCAACTAACTTTCCAATTAATCAAAGCTTTACCTTAACTAGCCCTGCAAAATACTTTTGAAATATTTTTTCCATTGGTTTAATCTTTTTTTTTTTCATCCATCCATCTGTAAGATCATAGATATTCAGGCTAGCACATTTGGCATTTTTTCAAATAGCAAAAGCTTGGATTTAGCCATTGTCACAAGGCACAACATCAAAGGAATTTTCAAACATTGCTCCCCACATACAGCATGGCTCATGTCATTTGATCCTCAAGAATGCCGAGCAGCGGGTGATGAATGTCCACGGCAGGAGAGCCAATGTATACATTTCCATCGACAGGAGAATGGGTGCAAGCCAAACTAGCAAGGGGTGGTGCGCTCTAAGATTAGACGGCCATTTGCAAAGAAAGCTCATCAGCATATTGTAGTGAATTATAAATAAGGAGAGGCATGCGATAAATAAAGCCTCGTTAATTTACAGAAATAGACCAAAGCATCCAAAATAGGCAACTACATGCATATTTGTTTTTCTAACCCACTGGAAGTAACATTTATTGCCTTCAGATGAAAGCCAACTGTAGTGATAGTCCTTTGTGGTAACATTATGAAACACCATTTTGTGTTTCCAGCATGTCCTGCAGGCCTCGCTATGGCTCATTTATGAGTAGAGCACCACGTTCAGTACGCCGGGGAAATAAGAGATGGTTTGTGTGGAGGCATCTCACATAGAAAGTGAATTTTACAGAGAGGAGGAATAATATCTCTGTGGCATAAATTAAGGCAGTTCTTGAATATCAAATGGAAGTATTTCCTCGCATCTGAGTTCACTTACAGAGCAAAAGACCAAACATGCACCTTAATTATGGGAAATTAAAAGCCCCTTCCAGGCTCAAGAAATCATCAAAGATTAGAAACGAAAGGTAGTTTAAAAATCTTCTAATACCCCTAACCACACACAACACAGACACACTTTTTACAGGTGAAGAGACAGCTCAGAGAGGTTAAGAATTTTTCCAAGATCATACAGCCAGTAAATGGTAGAGTCATTACTCAAACCCGGATCTCCTGGCTCTCTCTGTCATTCTTGCCTTAACATTCCTCAAATACCACAGGTCTCGAAAGCCACCAAACCTTGACCAGTAATGTTCATTAGACATTTGAGAAGCAATGCAACACGATGGAAAGCGCTTTGGAGTCAGACTGGAGTTTAAATTTTGACTCTGTCACGTACTCATGTGTGGCCTTGGACGAGTCAACTAATGTCTCTGAACCTCAGGCTCATCTATAAAGCAAACATCATAAGCCCTACCCCCATGGTGCAGTGGTGAGAATTAAATGAGATAATGTATGTCAGGCACCAAGGAGGGGACCAGCAATGAATAGTATCTATCATTACTATCACACTACTTCCTTGAAGGCAGACCCAGAGCCCTGAGCGTTCAGCCTCAGCCTGGAAAAAACAGTGTTGCCAAACTATTCATCCCTCTTGACGAAGGCTACATGGGTGTTTCTATTCTCAGCTGTACCCAGCCAGAATAAATCTAATTCAGTCTGGACCATTTAATGCTTGTCACCATTTTTGATACTAATCTCATCAGTTGTTATTTTCAGTTTCTAGTTTACCCAAACAATCCATTTTTAGAGGTTAGTGACTTAAAAACAAAGCCGCCAATAAAATAGACTTTGCTTGAAAACACGAGGATCCTTTTGAAGAAATATCAATACATGCACACACATAGGAGCTAGCAGCACTTGATAAGGGTTTGATCACTGGCTTGGATGCCAGCTCAACCACAAACTCACCCAGTGCTATTTCGGGGTATTAATATCTATATGTGCTTAGTCTCCCAGCCACTCTGCCATCCACTAGGTTTGAATGTCCTTTATGGAGTGAACTTGATCCTCTCGCTTCACTTTTGGTCTCTCTCCAGAGAAGCTAATGTGCTGGCATAGTTCTGCCATTTGTCAGCCAGAAGTCTGGTTACACATTTGCTCGTCAATCTAAACCTAACCTATTCTCATACAAGCACTTGGGGTTTCATGTAAATCAACCAGACGTTCTGTCATTCACCAGCAATATCTCTCCATAGTATTCTACACACATGTGCCTTCATGAAATATTTCATTATGCTTGTGGAAGAAATATTCAAATGAATGTGCTTTTTCAGGGATGGTGATACCAGAATGTTTTAAATCTGTTGAGTACCACAACAAGGACAAATGGCATTTCTGCCAAAGACTTTTGATAACGGGTGCCGTAATGCATGTCAACACTTTCTGAAATTAAAGGTTCTACCCTGAGAGGTAAGTAGTATAATGCATGGCTAACAAATGCAAACCCAAATTTCAGAGCCGGAGTGTTTCTTGTCAGTGTCATTGATCGTTTCCAACAGACGCTGCCTTAGGGAGTTTGTAATGTAATTTCTACTCTCTTGACATTAACGTCCAGGTGAGTCTGACCCTAAGGTTTGTAAAAGAGCAGATACTTATTAACTTAGCATGCTTTATTGTGACTTTTCTTACATTTGGGTTCATACATGCTTTTAACAGCCGTTTTTAAAAAATCTGCTATGGTTGAAGGACAATGTTTCATAGAAGTATTAGTTCCTTATTCGGTAAAATATTTTAATAATCAGTTGAATAGTCTCTTGCTAAGATTTTAAGATATTAATATTTGTTTCTGATTGTAGTAATTAATTGTTAAAGTTTTTTTTTAATTGATGATGAGACTCTGGCCTTCACTAATTCTTTTGGCATTTCAAAAGAACTGAGGAACTGGAAATTTAAACAAGAAAAATAAATATCAATTCCCATTGGCATGTGTAATGACATTGGTCCAATTAACTTCAGTGTTTCTGGATTGTAAAATGGTGTTTTAATGTAAAGCTAATACGTGAGAATTATGGAGAAAATGAAGAAGGATGTGCTTTCCATCCAGCTTATCTACAAAGAGCACATTTTATTCCTACAAGTGTCTAAAAATATCTGCTGTCATTACTATTCACTGTGAGAAGTGTAAGTATGACCACTGTGCTGTTAAAAAAAAAAAAAATCCAATATCTGTGAAAGGTTTTTCATCCAAAAAACGTATCCTTTAAAATTAAAGACTCACAGGTAGAACTGTATTGTGTTGGCTAGCAAAATGCCTAAAGTAGACAGAATATAGATTCTGGTCAGGGAGTAATAGTTTTCCTCTACTGTTTTGGATTCTGAACAGACACAATAGATCATAATTACAGTTTTTTAATACTGGATTTATAATATAAAGTCACTTGGTCATAGTATAAATATTAGTGTCTACGTAAGTAAAATGTCATGCCTTAGTGACATGCCTTCCTCAGAGTTTTCTCCTCTTCGTTCCCATTCATTCTCGGTGTAGCCTTTTCCTCTATCTGACTTGCTCCCTCTAGTGTTTCCTGGATGAACTACAGTATCTAAAGTTCAATTTACAAACAAAATAGACCTCTAGGTATTTTACCCAGTTACCATACACTGAAGCAAAATTACCGTCAGATGTTTTGGCCTCGTGAGCTCTAGGTCATAGGAAGAATTTTTTTATCTGAGAGTCTCAAACTTAGTGGAATCTTGTATTATAACTTCAGATCCCCAAAGGGGGCATTTACTTCGAATCTGATTGTTAGGGTTAGGTTCCTTCTCTGCCTTTGAATCCTTGTATTCTAATTTACTTTTATTGTGATAATGCAGAAGGGGAAAAGATACTCTAATGAACTAAACCATGCACCAGGCATTTCTTCAACATATTTCCCAGGGGCAGAACTTACACTTTGATTCTTCTAAGTTACCCAAGAGGTATTTTGACTGGGGCGGGGGGAAAGCAATCAAGTTTTTTTAATGGCCTTATGAAAACCATAGGCATATTTTCAGCCACAGAAGCTCTTAGTCAAACCAGAAGGAATGACCACTTGGGAGATGTATTGCTTGTGGGCGCTTTTTCTTTACGGAAAAGAAAACATACTACCAAAGCTGTCAGCTGCCATTGCTGCTACTTTGAAAATCAGCCACAGCGGATTATAAGAGCTAACTACAGGCCTGGGTCATCCGGGGACCCACCAAGTCTGCGCACAAGTGTGACACCCACACCTGGCCGCGGTGCCTGGGCCTGCCAATCCAGCCAGTCCAGCCCAGATTGCTATTTTCGGTTGGAGTTCCCGAGAAAAGGCCCTTGACTGTCCTTCGTGCTGCTGGCATTCGGTTTTATACTTAACCGTTCCGAACCAGTATCTACTCTATGCACTGACCAGTTCTCTCCTTCAAAATATCCTGCCTTTTTCGAGACTCCCATAGGATATGTCAACTTGTCATATTAAAACGATTCTTTTGCTTAACAAAACGGAGTGACCCACACGTACAGCTCTGCTATATCAAGTTACTTCAACCGGGTGCCCAGGCAGGAAACCTCGGGCTTGTTTAGCTCCTTCTTCACTCAGATCCCTGGTGGTCCTCTCCTCTTCCATGTCCACGGCCGATACGGTTTATCCCCTTTTGTGTAGACTGCGGTAATAACTTCCCGACAAATCTTCCTTCCTCCAATTCACCAATGTTTTACCATTGGTTAGCTTCCAAAATTGCAAATCAGAATGCCTCTGTCTTCTGTTTCTAATCCTTCAATGGTTCCCCATCATCTACGAGGTAAATTTTAAATTCCCTACTATCTTGGTTCGTTTTGTGCTGCTGTGAGAGAATACCACAGACTGCGTAATTTATAATGAACTGAAATTTATTGGCTAGAGGCTGGGAAGTCCACAATCAAGGGGCCAACGTCTGGCGGGGGCCTTCTCACCGTGTCATCCCATGACGGAAGGCAGAAGAGCAACAGAGGATGAAAGAGAAGCAAAAGGGGGTCAAACTTGTCCTTCGGAAAGGAAGGTACTCCCACAATAACAGCAATAATCCATGCAGGAGGGCAGAGCCCGCGTAGCCTAATCACCTCTTCAAGGTTCTACCTTTTGGTACTGTTACAACGGTGATAAAATTTCCAATACAGCAACTTCGGGGACACGTTCTAACACTGACAGCGCCTAGACTGGTAGTCAAGATTATTCAAGACCTGGAGACTCCTGCCCACTTTTCCAGCCTCATCTCTGATTATGCTCCCCATACCATCTTTCCATCCTTCCCGCGTCGCATCAACATAGCCTATGCTTTGGCCAAATCAAGTATTAATATTTACTGTTCTCCAAACCCACAGTGCTCTTTCCTGTCCACAGATCTGCCTAGTGATTCTCTACTTTTCTTCAGGATTCAGAGCATCACTCTTTGATGGAGTTTCC
>RJWJ010048354.1:0-10626 GCA_004363605.1 Indri indri | reverse complement strand
CAGTAAAAGTCCATCAGTACCCTGGCTAGATGCAGTGAGTGATTTAAGAATAATACTTAACCCAAGTGGGGCCAATCAGCAATTTCTCCAGGGCATTTATGCTAGGGTATTCAGAACAGACTTTTTTCCCAGCTTTGGGATTAGAAGCTGAATGGATGTTGTAAATTGAAGTGGCTGACATCTATCCTTCTGGGCTTAAAGGAAGAATCCATTTGTTGTAGGGAAGAATGAGGACAGCATGCAAATAAAAGCAGAGTTCAAAAATGTGGGAAGAAAGAAATATCCCTCAGAACATATTTTGAGGTTATAGTTTCAGTCATGCCTGAAGTCGATTCTTCCTCTGGACTTTCAGTCAAGTTCTGATTCATGTTATTTATTATTTTTTCACATGTAAGTGAATTTGAATTGGATTTACTTTAGTTGCAAACACAGACCTAAATAATAATGCTTATCTCTATTGTTTAATATTTTGCTGAAGTCTTATCCAATGTAGTAAGAAAAACACTATAAATTCTGGAAGGAATAGATAAAATTATTATCAAGATTATATAATTGCTGACCTACAAACTTGATTGAATCAAATAACAAATTAATTGATATAATGAGAATTGGCAAAGGCAGCATTGTAATATAAAGTAGAAAAAACTTATATTCTAAAAATAATTTAATGTATGCAGGCATGATTGTATTTCTATTACATTTCACCTCAATTGGCTAGTTTAAGTTAGTTATGGTAATTCAATTAACTTACCAGTATTTGCTAGTGGAGTGGTCTTTTGACAGGTGAAGAATGGGCAAATGGATTTTAATTCTTTACAATAGGAAGTAAGAAAAAGTTGTCCAGTTTTGATCAGTGGATTGCTATTTAACGTTTCTTCACTAATAACAATAAAACAAATGCAGAAATAGTTTCTTCTTTTTCTCTGGATACATTAATGCACGAAGTGAGTGCTACAGCCATTTTTCTACAAGCCTGAAGATGAAATGTTCAAGAATGCTCACGCCACCCTTTAGTAACTATTCTCTTTCGCACTTGGAATCTGCATTGCCTCAGGTCTTCCTGTATGGTTTGTTATTGTTGTTTGGTTTGTTTTTGCTCTATTTGCTTGCTTGTTTATTTTATCCTCCTCCATCCTATTTCGACTAGTTTGAGGCAGCTTGCAACCAAAAATAATTCATCAGGGCTCTTTCCCTTGAATACATTGTAAGTGTATTTTTTGCCTGGGATACCCCAACACATTTGAGGTATGGATCTAAAGATAGGGTCAGAATGAACCATGATCAATTCTTGAAAGGAAGACTTTAGAGCTATTTGTGAGATTTCAACACCCCCCTCCCATTTTTTTTTTCCTGAGATTAGTTGTCATAGGAGTGAATATTACAAGCAGACATTTACTTGACATTGCTAATGTTAATCCAAAAAACATATGGACTTAGGGGAAAAAAATCACTGGTGAAATTAACACCTGAAAATTGCATGTGTTTGTACGTGCTTGTGCATCTATGAGCGTTTCATTTCACTTTAGACAAAAAAATCAAAAGAATATAATTAAAACATGTTATACCAGAAAGAGATATAAAAAAAAAAGAACTATAAGCAGAAAAGGACACCCCTATTTATTGGAAAAAGTGTCATAGCCCGCTCTAAAGATTACTTAAGGATATAGAACCATATAGACCGACCTTTACATGAAGGACCGTATCAATATCCAGAAGGAGTGACTGACAGTGAGCATTGAGATTGGGACTCATGCAGCCCTCCAAAGTCTGTGGCAGCTGCTTAATTTTATCTGCTTCAGACAATAAAAAAAGCTTGTCATTTTGTAACTGTGTAAATTTAGTCTTCTAGGGATTCTGAAGAATACATTTTGTACATTTGAATAACTATGAGAAGGAACCATTTAGCAGTCAATATAAAGAACGAATGGACACCCTAAAACACATGAGAGATGTTATAGGCAACTCAATTATTTTTTGCTTGATAAAAATGATTCTAGAACATGGAACTGATGGAGGAGATAGATGAGATGGCAATGAAGACCGCTGAATGGGAAGTTATAGATAAAACCTTAAAGACTAAACAGATTCCCAAAACCATATCAGACGATTAACTAGAGGCAGCCTAGCATCCATATTTATCTGAGATAGAATCATAAAGCCATTCTGCCACCCACCTTATGGCATCCTACAGAACCTGTGTAGGTTGTGCCTTTCTTTGGTCTAGATATAATTCTCATACTCTTAAAATAGGCAATATAGCAAAAACCTCATAAATTCAAGGGTCCCAGAGAATTCAGTGGTATTCATTACCTTATAGAAGGCAAAATCTATTGAAAGGCCTCTTTCTGAACTTTAGCAATAATGTTAAACAGCAAGCTAGTAAAACATTTGAACACCTTTGTCAAAGGAATTCTGCAAGCACTACAGGTTTAAGTTTTAACAATAATGTGAAATTTATCTTTCTGAGAAGCATGCACATAGATCTTGGTGTGACTTACTTTAGGACAGTAAGTACAGCAGACATGATTGGTACCTCCATCCACATTCCCTTGGCTTACCCTAGAGGTCAACAGATGGCAAAGCAGCTCATCTTCTGGAGATCAGCCATCCTCTGTTCTTGTTGACCTCAGGGCTTCCCCATGAACACAGCAGCTATATTGCAAGGTTGGAAACTCTGCATTAGCCTAACACCATGGGTTCCTTCTCACAAAGGCTGACCTCGCCAATGCCACTGCTTTTGCCTAACCTCTCTGCAGCAAAGAACAACATGGTATTTCAATAAGGTATCCTTTCTAAAAGAAACCAATCACACACTTGGTGGCAAGTTGATTTTATCTTACCTCCTTGCCCTGGAAAGTTTACCACAGTATTCTTACTGAGAGGGATGTGTCTTCTGAATATGGATTGCCTGTGTTGACCTCAGTACTTCAGTTCCTCAACCTACCTATTGAGGATTCTTCCCATGCTATAATAAATTGCTGTAGTATGTACCTGTAATGACATTAGAAAACATTTTTAATCATACTAAATAATTTTTCATTGTCTCCAAGTTTAATCAAACTAGTTTGTTAAATAAATTAATAATAATCAGATTTTTATAATGACCAAAATAGTATAAATTCACACTTTTAACAATGAGATTTTAAAGCCCTAATATCGGTCCAGATAATGTCAATATTAAAGATATTTATTTATACTTTAATAATTTGTATTAGCTATTTATCCTTCTTCTATTTATTTTTAATTTTAAGCCCAGTTGTATCCACAAGTGGCATGAAGCTAAGGACAAAAGTTGGTGATTGACACTTACATTTATAGTCAAAATTAAAATGTCTAGTTTTCCATAAGAGGAGATAATAATAATTTGCATAATTTCACAGACATATTTAAAACCACATAGTTTTCTCTGGGCAAAACTAATTGGGAAAATCTATCAATCTATCTATCTATCTACATATAAAACTACATGTATATAAAATATATATATATATATATAATCTCTACTTGATTGCTTCTTGTATATTTCAATCCCCTTTCAAAAGTCTCCAACTTTTCAATAATTTTCTCTATGTATTTATTGAACATCCTGAATGAATTACAGTTACTTTAAAGTTCTTCTCTGATAATTCTAATGATTATAGCACATGTGGGTCCTCATGTATTTTGTTTCTTTTAAACACTTAAATAACTTGATTACATCAAGCTTTACTTTTTTGCTTTCCTAAGGTCTGGACTATGCAATTGTGCCCTCCCTGCTAGGGTGAAAACTTTACTTCTAGGCTGTAGCTGTAAGGCTAGCATGTAGCCTTTGTGTGGTCTCAGTTGAAAGTTTGAAGTAGGCACACAGACTCAACACAATAGGTGAAAGGAAAAGAAAAAAGATAAAATAAAATTTATTTTTTATAGTTTTAAAATTTTTAAAAAAATATGGAAGTTTTATAACCACTAAATAATAAATTTTAGCAAAATAAAATGAATGAAATAGTGTCTTTGGCAGCAATTTGTATGGAACTGGAGACCATTATCCTAAGTGAAGTATCTCAGGAATGGAAAAACAAATATCACGTGTTCTCACTTATAAATGGGAGCTGAACAGTGGGTATATATGATCATAGGTGGAGTAACAGACATTAGAAACTAAGAATGGAAAGGATTGGAGAAAGATGAGGGACAAAAATTATCTATTGGGTGAAATGTACCCTATTCTGGTTATGGGTACACTGAAAGCCCTGACTTCAGCGTTATACAATTCATCTGTGTTACAAAAAACACTTTTGTACCATTTAAATCTATTGAGATAAAAAATAAATAAATAAATAACAGCATATAAAATTATAGACTATATAAAACTAAAAAGTGTAAACTATAAAACATTTAAAACCTATAAAAATCCTCTAAGGACTTCATTAGGTGCATTTTTTTTAAATCTTGGTATGTCATCTTTTTATTCAGTTTTATATATTTTTATAATTTCCACTGTAATTTCTTCTCTGACTCATCCTGCGGATTATTTTGAAGTGTATTGTTGAAACAGCTGGACATTTTTGAGCCACGATTTCCTTATAGAATCTGAACAAAATCTACTTTAATCAAATATATTTTGTATTCTTTTCATTTCTGATATTTGATAAGTTTGGCTTACAACTCTTCATATGATCAGTTTTGGTAACTAATCCATGGTTAGTTGAAAAGAGAAAATATTCTGCAGTTGTAAAAATGATGAATACATGCCATTTATATCAATTTTTAATAATATTTTTCAAACATGTATATTCTTGCTGATTCTATTCTTTGTATTGTTATTATGCTATTATGAGTTTTGTTAAAACTTACCATGACTTTAGCTCTTCTATTTTTTTCCTTTTGTTTATTCTCCAGATAAGCTAAAACAGTGTAGCAAGTAGTGCAAAAGGAGAAATAATCTGTGGTACAGCAATTCCAAAGAAGACGTGACATATCTTGAATTCACCATTAAAGTTTACTTGCCCCAATGCAGTTTCCAAATAGAAAGGGGAAACGCAGTAGTTCAAGTGAAATTTGGAAGCTCTTCCTTTTAATACATTAGACTAGATATGTTAACTACTGAACTAAAGGAGTTTATTTTTAACTGAGAAATGACACAAGCACTTTTTATTTCAGAAGAGTCACTGGAAAACTCATAGATTATGCTCCAATTTTATCAAGAGGCAGGGTATAATTAGCACCCCAGACCATGATAGCCTTGTACATGCAGTGGAGATTAAAGAATAAAGTTATTAAACCTTTTTGATATAGTGGCAACCTTGTTAATTCTGATAGACGTCCTTAGCTTCATCTTATTTCAGCTTTCATGGCATTGATTTGAGTTGGAAATTTTCTGTTAAATTACACAATACCACATTTTCATGATTTTTCACCTATAAATCTTGCCAAATCATTTTCTTCTTTACTAAAAACTTCCCATGGCTAATAACATTGTTTTCTTACTTAGTGTTACAGTTTCCATGCCTAGAATATGACTGGTAGAAAATAAATACTCATTAAATATTTTATGAAATATTTCTGTAGTGAGAGTCTAACTATTGGAGTTCCACAAACATAAGTTATTGTATCCTATTCTCTGCTCATCTACATCTTTTCCCTAGGTGAGTACAACCTTTAAGTGGTATAGAATATCATATGTACACAGATTTTTCTTGTAACTGTAAACTTTTCTAGTATCATAATTGAAACTGAGCATCTCAACGTTAAGATTGTATTATAGACCTTAGCCAAACACATTGGTCTCAGTTCCTTGGAAAGGAGAAGAAAACTGATTGTGGATGTCTATGAAATGCTCATAACTTCACAGTAGCAAGGCAATGCACATGTGACATTTCTAGTCATTAGTAAATATCTTATGAACAATGTAGCAAGCTTACGCTGTTGACCGCATAAGTAATTGAACCACAAACTCAAATCTAATGTAGATCATTTGCTATTAAAAAAAATTGAATGGCTTTAAATGCTACTTCACAAATTCTAATTTGAAATCTGTGCTTAATTCGAGTTTGGGTTTAATTCTAATGTTTTTCAATTCTTTTATTTTTTATTTTTTTAGGTTTCCAAAATTAGAGTACATTTATTATACAATTCAAAGGATAGTCAGACTAGAAGGACAATATATTTTCAGACATAAATGATTTTCTCATATAGAAGTGATTAGTCACAGTGGCTCAAACTTCCAACATTTCCTGGACTAGTGCTTGATATTTGATGAAAAATGTCTGTCTCAGTATAACATGATTTGCCATTAGTTGTCAGGTTGTGCCATGGCAATAGCAGTTTCACCATAAATACAAGATCACACTGAGTCATCATTAATACGTTGGTTATATTAGCTTTTGATTAAGAGAATACACGGAAATACATGAAAATTTTACCTCTATGGTAATTATATATTTTTTCTTTTTATGAAAAGTTAAATTAAATTTGAAACACTTAGTCTAGCAAGTTGTGAACAAAAGATATCTCTTGCCTTTTAGTTAAATCTAATATATGATTTCAAAAATGGTCTAAGTAATCTGGTATGTATTCCCTTACTTTATATCATGAACGTTCTGAAGTGCATAGTAAGTAGTGCAGTGCTGTCTGAAGAAGTGATGCATTGACAGTTTCTTCATATGCAGCCCAAACATTCTCTCATCATTTAATTTCTGTATTTCTGAAGAAACGTAAGACATAAAAATAACTTTTTAATTTTATATTTTTGGCAAGTACATGAGAAAACTGTGTTCTTATATTCTCTGGATCTATAGTAGAACAATATTCTTCCAATAATTTACTTAAGACACTTCTTTAAAGGATTTGATTAAATATAGAAAACACTTCATTTTCACACAGAGAAAACATTTTACTCATTTTTTTTCTCTTACTATAAGATTACAGTCAATGTTCTGTTCTGTTTCTTTCCTGAACAATGTATTGCCCTCTTTAAAAATAAAGCAGTCGCTGCTTACATCCTGATTGGGTTATGTTGTATTTTCAAAATTAGTTCATAGACACAGTAGATATGTATTTTGCGCTTCTCCTTATTTTTTTTATTTTTTTTTTATTTCAGCATATTATGGGGAGGGAATGGGTTTAATTCTAATTTGAAAATTCTAATTCTAATGTGAATTCTAGTTCTATTTTTTAATTCAATTCTAGTTTAAATATTTTTATCTACTTTTATTTTTTCTTTTTCTTAACTACCTTTTCCATGTTTCTAATTACACATATATTAGATTTCTTGCCTCTTTCATCTAAACTAATAATATGTTCAGTTATTATTGCCTTTGTTTCCTTAAAGTCCAGAAAAAGTTCTTGAGCTACGTGACTAAATTTCCCAGGTTTTGCTTTATTAAGTAGAATGATTTATTTTTTAACTGAAAAGTTTTACTTCTGAATATAGTCTTTTATAAATCTGGAAGATCTTTATTTTTGATAAATTTGGGATCCTCTTAATTTTCATAAAATAAGGTTTATAAATTTTTGAAAATGTAGTTCTTACAATAGGCAAATCTGTTTTCACGGGTGACAGCAATTGCCATTATTTTCAAAATTATCACCTTCCTTATATGATTAAATTTTCATAAGTAAATCTGCTGTTATTCTCTCTCCTTTCTCTTCTAATCTTGAAAGAGTACAAGCCACATGTTCCTGGTTTGGGTGTTTTCAGAAACAGTATGAAATTTTTAAAAATATTTTCCTCCCAACTAGAAGAAAAACTCTATATTCTATAGAGTTTTACTCTGCGAAGTTATAGGACACTTATCCCTTCAAATGAAAGGAATGGGTTGAGATTTTTTTCTGCATGCTAGTTTTTTCCCTGCATTCAATTTCATTCCCTGCTGCTTGATCCTTCTGAATGCTGACTGTACCCAAGTCAAGCCTGCTAACAAATGAATTCTGCCAAGTATATTCGGGACAGTGCCAGCTCTAATGAGCAGTTTTGTTTTGTTTTGTTTGTATTGCTGTGATGACCCATATTTAACTGTGGTTTTACTTTCCTTTCTATGATCACACTTTAGAAGATTGGGATAATAACTTCTGTTGCTATTTTTGTATTATATTCTATTATTTATAATTACTTAGCATATTACAGAAAATTTTAAAAAGCTGGAGCTGGATAATCTTATGAAACATACTCTGCAGGGCACTAAAGAGTACCTGAAGGTTTTTCTAGTTTTCTCTGCCTATGATTTCTGCTTTTATTCCATATGACTGCTGCTGGCCGTAAGATAGTTCTCTGGACCTCAATAGGAAAACCTTTCGCACATACATCCTTCCTTTGTTTCTGTCAGATGACTGATAAGAAGCACTTAACCTCAAATTTGTCCAAACCTCATAATGTTTATCAGATGTATCCTGTTGCACACTGTTATTTTATAGAGGTTTGACCATGACCACATTATTTTGTAAGGGAAGGACTTTAATATGTGAGCCAGTTCTCTCTGGAGGTCGTTCCTTTACACCATCATACAATATGATATAAGAATTGAGAATAATATGTATTTTTTAATTTGGTATGGCATGAGCTTATGTATTCACTTAATTTTAAAAGCCAAATTGGATTATCAAAGTTTAAATTCAATTAGGATGGTCTTGAAATTGAAATGCAAGATTGTTTTGAACCAAATGAAAGTGTAATCTCATTTTTCTAGAAAGATTTTTCTTGCTGATCTAAAGCAAAGCACTTCCTGTCTTATCTTGCCCCATCAATAAGCCAAGGAAAAACAAACAAACAAAGCAATGGCAAGATTTATCATTCCCTCTCTGCCTCAGCCTCCAAAACTGATACTCCAGTTAGAGTTGAAAAATACAAACCATATCACCCTCTACCAGTAAGTCTCATTGCACCCATATAGAACAGCCAATTCTTATTGCCATGTTTTACATTTTTCTATGAGATAACACCTAAGAACTTCCATTCAGCCTGCACTTCCCCTTTTCCATCTCATATACAGCTTCCATTACAATGTGTCACTTATTTCAAGAGAGATGTGAATTTACACAGAAACGTCACTTATGCAAGCCATTATAATTCCAAGTATTTTTATCTCCCTTTAAAAACCTACTTTTTTTCACGTGAACTACTTCGAAAACATATCCTCTTGTCTCTGTGCTCAGCGTCGTCTACTTACTTCATGATTAGCCCTCATAATTCTTTTAAAATATTGGCATAAGGTAATTATTCTCTCCAATGAAAGTCAATCCTTAATGCTGGCAAATTTCTTTTATAATAATCTAGGAAAACATCTGTTTCATAAATCCCATGTTCTCTTCATCAATATGGACTTTCTCTACTTCATCTAACTTAGATCTTGCGTTGCATTCTCTTAATTTTATAACCATTCTCCTAACAGATTTTGGGAAGATACTCTACATGATTTCAAGTAGTATTCTAGGCTAAGGAATTTAGTGATGAACAAGATAGAGATTATATTTTCACTGGGTGGGTAGTGGTGGAGGGAGAAAGAAAAACCAATCAATCAATAGTGCTATTATTAATTTAACATTTACAATCTTTATTTCTACATGATTTTCCTAGTAAAATCTCTCACATATTTTTGGCAACAGTTATTTTAAAATTCTGGCTCTCCAATCACTACTTTATGGTTCTTATGTACAATTGCAAACATCTTTTTAATAAATTATCTTTTTGATAGTCTTATATTTATAAAAAAGTAGTGAAGATAAAGATATTAGAGTTTCCATTCACTCCATACTCAGTTTCCACAATTATTAGTGTCTTACATTAGTATGATAAATTTCTTACATTTAATGGACCAATATCGACCTGTTAGTAACTAAAGTCCACACTTTATTCAGATTTCCATAGTTTCCACATACTTTATTCCAATAACCTTAGTTTTTACTTAATGCCTTTTTTTTAAGAGATAGGATCTCACTGTATTGCCCAGGCTGGCGTGTGGTGGCTTAATCATGGCTCACTGTAACCTCAAATTCCTGGGCTCAAAGAGTCCTCCTGCACTGGCCTCCCAAGTAGCTGGAACTACAGGTATTCACCACCATGCCCAGCTATTTTTTTTTTTTTTTTTAGAGATTGTGTCTTGCTGTGTTGCCCAGGCTGATCTGAAACTCCTGGCCTCAAGCAATCCTTCAGCCTTGGCCTCCCAAAGTGCTAATATCCTATTACTGTTCCAGGATTCCATTTAGGATAATTTAGGATACTTCTGGTGTCTTTAGTTGTAATGTCTCCAAATCTCTTCTTAGCTACAACAGCTTCTCTGGCTTTCCTTGATTTTGATGATCTTGAGAGTTTTAAAGAGTAATGGTCAGGTATTTTGTAGAATATTCATCACTGGGATTTGTCTGATGTTTTTCACGTGATTAGATTGGGATTATGGGTTTGGGAGGAAGACCACAATGGTAAAGTGCAACTTTAATCATATTTTGTGAAGAGTACACACTATCACCTTGACTCATGGCTGTGAAGATGGCTGAGGTATGCTTCTCAGATTTCTCCAGTATGAAGTTATCCTTTCTTCCCACCTTTATACTATACTCTTTGTAAGGATGCCACTGTGTAGAGTATATTTATGAGGCATGGAATTATTATCAACCTCCTAAAGGACAGAGTATCTACATAAATTGTGCATTCTT
>RJWJ010048353.1:0-10563 GCA_004363605.1 Indri indri | reverse complement strand
AAATAGAAAGAAAATTAATTGGACAGCTAAAAATATATATATAGAAAAAATCAGCCGGGCATGGTGGTGCATGCCTGTGGTCCCAGCTACTCAGGAGGCTGAGGCAGTGGGATTGCTCGAGCCCAGGAGTTTGAGGTTGCTGTGAGCTGGGCTGACGCCACGGCACTCGCCCGGGCAAGAGAGTGAGACTCTGTCTCAAAAAAAAAATAAAAAATAAAAATAAAAAATAAAGTATACAGTGTAGTGGCATTTGTCCTCTCACAATATTGTGCAACTACCCACTCTAGTTCCAAAACATTTTCATCACCCCAAATAAAACCCAGTACCCATTAAGCAGTTATTTCCCACTTACTTCATCCTCCAGCCTCTGGCAAAAACCAATCTGCTTTCTGTCTTTATTCTGGATATTTCATATAAATGGAATCATAAACATGTGACCTTTCATGTGTGTGTTTTTTCACTTAGCAAGTTTTGGAGGTGCATCCACATTGTAGCATGTATCAATATTTCATTCTTTTCTATGCAAACATTAGTTTTGGGCTGAATGTTTTCATGATTCCTCAAAGATAATAATCTTGTATTTAAAGTAAAGGAGATCAAATTTACAAAAATCAAAAGTCCTTTAATCTTAACTTTTAGTTAAAATTTTGTTGGCATTTGTGATTATTCTCCTCCTAAAATACTTCCTAGTACTGTCCAGTGGAAAACCTAAAAGCAATTCAACCCAGGAGCAATGAGTTATCTCTAGGACCCAGACTGGGACCCCTAAATGATATTTGGTACTAAAAGAAAACAGGGCTCTTTGGAAAAACAGCTGTTTTCAGGATTGGGGGATACTGTATGGAAAAGCCTGAGAAATCTTATTACAAAAAGTAATATAGCTATTCAAGACCAATGGAGCCATGTCAAAAGGACATAGGAGCCAACCCAATGTGGCTTCTTCTGGAATAAAAATGGAACAAATGGAGCAACTTGAGCATCAGTAAGAAAGATTGCAACAGACAGAAAAGCATCAAATATAAAAAGTCATGAGTTCATGATGATATGCAAACTCTCAAAAATAAAAACAAACACCTTATTTTGGAAGGTGCTTGTGAACCAATAATTTCTGAAAAATTATTATGTAAAGGCAAAAAACTAAGCATTTATCTTGTTTTTCCTCCCATCCAAGTACCAACCAAGCCTGACCTTGCTTAGCTTCCAACATGAGATCGTGCATGTTCACGGTGGCATGGCCGTACATTATTTTGTCTTTCCTGTACAGACTGTGTAGCTGGGGCTACAGGTGCACGCCATGACACCCGGCTAATTTTTCTATTTTTGGTTGAGACAGGGTCTTGCTCTTGCTCAGGCTGGTCTCACACTCCTGAACTTATGCGATCCTCCTGCCTTGGCCTCCCAGGCTGCTAGGATTACAGGCATGAGCCACCACACAGGGCCTACAGACTGTATTTCAAGGTAACCAAATAGTTCCTTGTATGAGAATTCTAGCTAATAAATGCAGAAGAAATTACAGAATTAGAAAATCACTGTTTTGTAATCCCAAATGAAGTAAATCTCAGCAATAATCGCAATAAATAATAAGTCAGCATGGGGAACTTTTTATGGATGAATCAGCCTTACGACCCTAGAACTCTGATCAAACTTGACATCACTAAAAGATGTGATATGAGAGGAATACAATAGTACAACTTATAAAGTATCCTTGCCTAGAAAAATAACCCAATCTAATCAAGCCTCTGGAATTCTAACTATGAGTTTATAGGATAAAATATTAATTTTATATGAAAGGTGGACATCTAGCCGGGTGTGGTGGTGAGTGCCTGTTATCCCAGCTACTCGGGAGGTTGAGGCAGGAGGATTGCTTGAGTCCAGGAGTTTGAAGTTGTAGTGAGCTATGATGACGCCACTGTACTCTAGGCCAGGCAGCAAAGCGAGATTCTGTGAAAGGAAACAGTTAGGAATGTGCTTGAAATACTTGGAAAAAAAGTAGAGATACTGAAAAAAGGTAAGGTTGGCAAAATGTTTACTGAAAGCTGGTTGGTGGGTACATGGAGGTATATTATACAATCTCTCTACTTCTGTGTATGTTTTAAACTCTCCATAGTAAAAAAACATAAAAGAGGAATTCCAAAGGACCCCAAATAGGCAAACAATCTTGAAACAGTAAAACTAAGTTGGAGGCTTCAAACTTCCAAATTTCAAAACTTACTACAAAGCTAGTCATCAGAACAGTGTGGTACTGGCATTAAGAACGGACATACAGATCAAAAGAATAGAATTGAGATCCCAGAAATAAATACACACAGTTATGGTCAAATGACTTTCAACAAGGGTGCCCAGACCATCTATGGGAGAAAGAATGGTCTTTTCAACAAATTGTAGTGGGATATCCACATGTAAAAGAACGAAGTTGATACTTTACCTCAGAGTATACACAAAAATTAACTAAAACCAAAGGCCTAAATGTAAGAGCCAAACCCATAAAACTTCTATTAATAGAAAAAAGAAAAAAAAAAAAGCGAATCTAACTTCATGAAATCTCCATGAGGCTTGATTTGGCAATGGATTCTTATACATGACATAAAAACAAAAACAAAAGAAAAAATAAATCACACTTCATCAAAATTAAACATTTTTGTGCTTCAAATGATGCCATAAAGAAAAAGACAACATATGGAACAGTAGAAAATATTTGTAAATCATATATCTGATAAGGGTATAGTATTGAGAATTAATAAAGAACTCTTAACAACTCAACAACAAAAAGACAAACCATCCAATTCAAAAATAGCTAAAGACTTGAACAGAAGGTTCTCCAAAGAAGATAAACAAATGGCCAGCAAACACATGAAATGATGTTCAATTAGTCGTTAAAGAAATGCAAATCAAAAACACCAGGTACTACTTCACACCAACTAGGATAGCTATAATCAAAAAGACATACAACAGGCTGGGCGTGGTGGCTCACGCCTGTAATCCCAGTACTCTGGGAGGCCGAGGCAGGAGGATCACTCGAGGTCAGGAGTTTGAGACCAGTCTGAGCAAGAGAAAGATCCCATCTCTACTAAAAAAAAAAATAGAAAGAAATGATCTGGACAACTAAAAATATACACAAAAAATTAGCCGCGCATAGTGGCACATGCCTGTAGTCCCAGCTACCTGGGAGGCTGAGACAGGAGAATCGCTTGAGCCCAGAAGTTGGAGGTTGCTGTGAGCTAGGCTGACACCACAGCACTCTCGCCTGGGTGACAGAGTGAGACTGTCTCAAAAAAAAAAAAAAAAAAAAAAAAAAAAAGACAGACAACAACAACAAAAAGACAGACAACAATAAATATTGGCCAGGATGTGTAAAAACAGGAACCCTAGGACACTGTTGGTAGGAATGTAAAATAATTCAGCTGCTGTGGAAAGTTTGGTGTTTCCTCCAAAAGCTTAACAGAGTTATCATATGATCAAGCAATTCCACCCCTAGGTAGGTAACCCAAAAGAACTGAAAAGCAGGTATTCAAGTAAATATTTGTACGCAAATGTTCCCAGCAGCACTATTCATGGTAGCCAAAAGGTAGAAACAACCCAAATATTCATCAGTTGATGAAGAGATCGACAAAATGTGGTATATTCAAATGCACGAGGTGATGGATACTCCAATTACCCTGATTTGATTAATAACACATTCTGTGCCTGTATCAAACCATCACATGTACCCTATGAATATATACAACTATTATGTACTCCAAATAATTAAAAATAAAAAATTAAAATTAAAAATGTGGTAGGCTGAGCATGGTGGCTCACACCTGTAATCCTAGCACTCTAGGAGGCAGAGGAGGGAGGATTGCTTGAGGTTAGGAGTTCAAGACCAGCCTGAGCAAGAGCAAGACCCCATCTCTACTAAAAAATAGAAAAAATTAGCCGGGTGTGGTGGCACATGCCTGTAGTCCCAGCTACTCAGGAGGCTGAGGCAGGATTGCTTGAGCCCAGGAGTTTGAGGTTGCTGTGAGCTAGGCTGACGCCATGGCACTCTAGCCTGGGCAACAGAGCGAGACTCTGTCTCAAAAAAAAAAAAAGTGGTATATTCACACAATGGAATATTATTCTGCCATAAAAAGGAATTAAGTATTATACATGCTACTGCATGGATAAACCTTGAATGCATTATGCCTGGTGACAAAAGCCAGACACAAAAGGCAACATATTACACGGTTCCATTTATTTATTTATTTTTTAGAGACAGGGTCTTACTCCGTTGCCCAGGCTGGAGTGCAGTGGTGTGATCATAGTTTACTGCAGCCTTCAACTCCTGGGCTCAAGCTCCTGCCTCAGCCTCCAGAGTAGCTAGGACTGCAGGAAAGCAACACAAATGGCTAATTTTTATTTTTGTAGAGACAGGGTCTTGCTATGTTGCCCAGACTGCTCTTGAACTCCTGGGCTCAATCGATCCTCTCACCTTGGTCTCCCAAAGCGCTGGGATTATAGGTGTAAGCCACTGCACCCAGCCCTTGATTCCATTTATATGAAATGCTCAGAATAGGCAAACCAGAAAGCAGATTGGTGGCTGTCGGACACTGGGAGTAGAGAATGGGAATGGGTGGTGACAGTTTAATGGGTATGGAGTTTACTTTTGGAGTAATAAAAATGCTTTGGAACTAGATAGAGGTGATGGTTGCAAAATGTCGTAAAAGTAGTAAATGCCACTGAATTATACACTTTAAAACAGTATTTCTTTATTATGTGAATTTATTCACATAAATTTATTGAATTTATTTTAATTCAAGAAAAAAATGTTAAGAATAGAGATTTGGGAGGTGTTACCTTTGACAGATAAACTTTATATATAACTAGGAAGACAAATCACCAATTAATCAGAGTCTGTGGTTAAGAAGTTGATCATGGAAACTAACACAGGGAAATAAACCTTCCTATTATAAAATAATCAGTTCAGTCTTATTGAAACTTGTAGGGTAACTGAAAACAGAAATTGGCAGAAACCCATTTTTTTCAATGCAACATAAACATGCAATAATAAGAGTTATTCCCTCTCTTTAAATGCTGTGTCATTTAATTCAACTAAAAACACATTTATCAAACATTAGAAGTAAAAAATATGAAGAAAAAGAAAGAAATGTATTTACCTGGGCCAC
Organism: Indri indri; assembly: GCA_004363605.1. Taxonomy (NCBI): domain Eukaryota; kingdom Metazoa; phylum Chordata; class Mammalia; order Primates; family Indriidae; genus Indri; species Indri indri. The sequence continues at coordinate 5,419 of RJWJ010048353.1, read as the reverse complement.
TCAACATGGCTTTTATTGTTCCTGATGTTAGGGCATGTTCTCTTTTTACAATAAATTCATGCCCATCAGAAGATATCAATTTGACATACATGGCATCAGGGCCTTCACAGCCACCATAGGTTTTCTCCTCTCCATCTAAAATAAAGTAGTAAAATGATTTTTTAATCATATATTAAAAATAAACAGGTTTATTATCCAGGTTAATACTTGAACTCTGGCCAGCAACATTTCTGGAAGGTAATAGCCACCAAACTGAAGTTTTTAACTTCTTGTTTTATTACTCTCTAAACATTTTCCAGTGCCAGAATAAAGTCTAGATTCAAAGATGCTACCTTCGGTAAAAATTTACCAGCATTTTTCAAGGAGATACTAATTTTTTGTGACCAAAGCAGCACATTCAAACTTGAAGACTAAGACAAAATATTTATCATCCCTATGTGCTTTGGCTAAAGTGGTGGGCAGTTGTGACTACATACTTGCATCTTTACGTGTACTAGTTATTGCCAGTTATGATAATTGTTTATGATCTTTATTAGCTATTGGTCTAAATCAATTTATTGTTTTAAGAGATTTTAATGAATAAACTTTCATTCACAGACCAAAAAAAAAAAGGGGGGGACAATATTTAAATAATATGACCGACTTTAATTCTACCAAAGCACTCATTCTGAGAAGATGAACATTGTTTATGAATCAATGTTTATATGCCATGTGAGTTCAACATCCTTTTACAAGCCCCAAACTCTAAAAGTTAAGGCTTCTTTTACTCCGTATTTTACTCTATTTTTTTTTTTGAGACAGAGTCTCACTCTCTTGCTCAGGCTAGAGTGCCGTGGTGTCAGCCTAGCTCACTGCAACCTTAAATTCTGGGGCTCAAGTGATCCTCCTGCCTCAGCCTCCTGAGTAGCTGGGACTACAGGCATGCACCACCATGCCTGGCTAATTTTTTCTATTTTTATTGCCTGGCTAATTTCTTTCTATTTCCAGTAGAGACGGCATCTCACTCTTACTGAGGCTGGTCTCAAACTCCTGACCTCAAGGGATCCTCCAGCCTTGGCCTCTCAAGTGCTAGAATTACAGGCGTGAGACACCACATCTGGCCTCCATTTACTGATTTTGAAAGTCTATCTTTACTTGAAAAGAAAAACCAGCTTCTACTAGTTGAAACACAAAATTATCTTTATAGAACTTACCCATTATGCTGTTAGGAAATTCTACTTTGCTTCCCCAGGAACTTTAGTAGCTGCCTGAAAATACAACAACACAATATTAAGATCAATGTTGCAAGAGATCATGTTTTCACTCATTGTGATTTAATATGCCTTCGGTGTTAAAAGTTTAAGGATTCCCTCTGCCTCCTTGTTACACAAGAGTTCACCATTCCACCAGAGAAAACACAACACTTTTATGAATCAATTGAAGAACACCAAAGCGCTTTGTAAGCCTGATCAGTTGGTGCTTTTGAATTGGAAGAAGACTACTTAAAATAGAGGAGGTTGTAAAGTGTGTGAAATGTTAAGAATTATAGACATGTAGAAAAGTTCCGTTCCTTAAAATGCACACACGGATCATAATTATCAAGAAAAAGCAGCCACACTGAGATGTTCTAAGGCAATGATCCCTTATTCTTTTTCTGGGTAAAGGCCGTTGTTGAGAATCCAAAGAAAACTATGGATCTTACTGTAAAATAAAGAATTTGGTTGGCCTTTGAGGCTAGTTTTGGGAGGTGGCCTCTAATTCATTGGAATTTCCCCAGTGATAAAAATGTCTTTGTTATTCATGGGGGGCCCTAATAGTTTATGTTAACCAGGTAACTCACAGTGGGCCTCTAGATAAACAAGAGGACTTAGGACAAAGGGCTTTGTGTGCCTCGACAGAAGCATGACTGCCAACTGGAGGGGAGCTGGAGACTGAGTTCAACTTTGTTGCTCATGACTCTATCAATCATGTCTACATAATGAAACTCCAATAAAAAACCCTAGACACCACAGCTCAGGTGCGCTTTTGTGGTTAAGAATACTCTTGAGTGCCCTGCTACACCTCAGTGTGTTGGAAGGGAGATGCATCCTGACTTAACACAGCAAGGACATAGGAAGTTCTGTATCTTGTATTTACTGGACAATGGTAGACACTAAGCAAATATTTGCTTGCTTGAATGAATTATGACATGATATAGCCAAGGACATGAGGTAACTTCCAACAGAATGAAAATAGACAAAGTTTGCCCTCTAATGTGTACATTACATAAGTATACACATATATAATTGTATTCTACCATCCCTTCCACATACAGGCTCTACCAAAGTTCTGAAATTTAACAATGAAGTGGTACAAAATTAACATTTTTTTGGAAAAGTCTTAAATTTTACAAAATAACCAGATGATCCCTAAAGGAAAAGTTTTCCTGTTTTCAGTAATTTGTATTTTTTTTAATTTTTTAAATTTTTTTTTTAATTTTTTTTTTGGAGACAGAGTCTCACTCTCTTGCCTGGGGCGAGTGCCGTGGCGTCAGCCTAGCTCACAGCAACCTCAAACTCCTGGGCTCGAGCGATCCTACTGTCTCAGCCTCCCGAGTAGCTGGGACTACAGGCATGTGCCGCCATGCCCGGCTAATTTTTTCTATATATATTTTTAGCTGTCCAATTAATTTCTTTCTATTTTTGGTAGAGACGGGGTCTCGCTCTTGCTCAGGCTGGTGTCGAACTCCTGAGCTCAGGACGATCCGCTCGCCTCGGCCTCCCAGAGTGCTAGGATTATAGGCGTGAGCCACCACGCCCGGTCAGTAATTTGTATTTTAGCAATGTACTATAACACTGCTTCATAAGGTCTTATTTATACCAGTATCTTTTTAATGTCATTAGCAGGAAAACAGTACATCAACTATCCTGCTAAGAAATTCCTGACCAATATTTTAATTCCAGACTTAAGGGAAAAGTCAAGAAAATGAACTATAACATTTTAGAGCCAGAAAGGAACTTGCAGATAACCTTGCTAATCCCTCATCCTAGATAACACCATCCAAGTACAGAGAGGCTGAATGATTTGTTCCAGATAGTGACAGAGCAGGAGTAGAAATCAAAAGTATCTTAATCTAGAACACCCACTAGCATGGAGGGAGATCTTTTAAGTATCATTTCTAATGTGAGATGAAGTAGAGAAAAGGGCAACAGTGGCAATGAAATATTACCAACAATTTGTGGGCCTAATAAGTGGCAAACATATTAAATTTCATACATATAATTGATTATCTTATTTAAAAACAACTCTTCCATGGCCAGAGGCAGTGGATTAAACCTATAATCCCAGCACTTTGGGAGGAAAAGGCAGGAGGACAGCTTGAGGCCAAGAGTTCAAGATCAGCCTGAGCAACACAACAAGACCCTGTCTCTACAAAAAATTAAAAAGAAAAAAAGTCAGCCAGGCGTGGTGGTGGCACAACTCTGGTCCCAGCTACTAGGGAGGCCGAGGCAAGAAGATCACCTGAGCGCATGAGTTCAAGGTTACGGTGAGCTATGGTCACACCACTGTACCCCAAGCCTGGGTGACAGAGACCCTGTCTCTTAAAAAACAACAACAACAACAACAAAAAACTCTTCCACAAGTGAATTATTATTCCCATTTTAGAACTGGGGATACACTCGAGGAGGCTACCTGCTCAAGGCTTCTAAAGCTTAAATGGCAGCATCCTAAACACCTCTGTGAACAAATTTCAACTACCCCTACACACACACACACACACACACACACACACACATTTTATAATCCTCTTCCTTAACTAACTACTTGACTTTTTGCGTTGCTTCCCAGAAATGGTGGATTTTCTCCAAGACAAAGGAGTTGAGATTCTGAAGGCCCCTGGGCAGACTTCCTGATGCCAAGACTGGCCAAGACTCACCACCCTGCACTAGATCTACCCCATGCACTAGATCCTTGTTAATTTCAACACATCTGCCAAAATGCAGGTACCCTTGTTAATTTCTCTTCTTTTAAAAAGTCAGAACTCTCCATTACTGGGAGGGACTGACTTGAGGCAGCTTCTCCCCACAACATGTCTTTGGTATTAGAACGGCCTTTCTTCTTTGGCAATCCTCATTGTCTCATCAATTTGTTATTCTGTCCCACAAGCAACCAGACCTAGACTGAAATCCCCTTGCAGTTTTGATAACAGCATTAGTATTTAAACCTAGGTAGGTTTGACCTCACAGTCCATTCTCTACTCCATCCATTATTCCCTACAGCCACAGCAAAAAAGTCTGGTTCCAGTTAAACTTATTTTCTACTATTTCTGAGAGCTGCTGATAAAAACAAATCCTTAAATAGTTCTCTAAAATTTAAAAATAGTACTATGTCATTTGTATGTCATTTTATGGCAATTAAAACATTCATCAAAGCCATTATTATTTTCTTCTCTTCATACAGCTTTGGAATCATTCTTTTAAACATCAACAACAAATGCTAGAAAGCTTGAAGTACAAGAATTTCAAGGGTCAACTTTTCTATCTGGAAAATCTCCTCAGTAAAACATCTAGTTGTTGACCGGGCGTGGTGGCTCACTCCTTTAATCTCAGCACTCTGGGAGGCCGAGGCGGGTGGATCGCTCAAGGTCAGGAGTTCAGACCGGCCTGAGCAAGAGCGAGATGCCGTCTCTACTAAAAAAAAAAAGAAAGAAATGATCTGGACAACTGAAAAAAAAAATATATATATATATGTATATATAAATTAGCCAGGCATGGTGGCGCATGCCTGTAGTCCCAGCTACTCAGGAGGCTGAGGCAAGAGGATTGCTTGAGCCCAGGAGTTTTAGGTTGCTGTGAGCTAGGGTGATGTCACGGCACTCTAGCCTGGGCAACAGAGTGAGACTCTGTCTCAAAAACAAACAAACAAAAAAAAAACATCTAGCTGTTAACTAGCAGTAGCTAAGCAACTATGCAAAATCACATCTTAGAAGCCCTCTGGGTAGCAACAGTTTCTCTAGAGACTTAATACAGTAAATCAACTCCACAATTTATACAACAGGGGTTAATAAGGGGAGGAGAGAGAAGGGGGAGACCTACCACCACTAACATAGAAAAAAAACATTAAGAGTTAATATTTCCTAATTCTTAAGAAGTTAAAAATATTTGAAATATGATTAAGTTTAGACCTAATCCATAAATTACCTACAGAAATCTAAGTTTGAGACAAAAATGTCAGTTCAAACATTTGCTTTACTTTCACTTTTTTTTTTTTTTTTGAGACAGAGTCTCGCTCCGTTGCCCAGGCTAGGGAGCCATGGCGACAGCCTAGCTCACAGCAACCTCAAATTCCTGGGCTCAGGTAATCCTGCTGCCTCAGCCTCCTGAATAGCTTGGACTACAGGCACATGTCACCATGCCCAGCTAATTATTTTTTTCCCTATTTTTAAACTTTCTTTTCTTTG
>RJWJ010048352.1:0-10634 GCA_004363605.1 Indri indri | reverse complement strand
TAAAATCACCCCCTCCCTTCCCCCCCATTAGCACGGACCGACCCCCTTCCCAACCACCGTTCTCCCCGCCCCTAACTCCAGCAGACACCGCGTGGAGCGCTTGTTTCCATCTGTGTTCTGCCGAGATCTGAGCTCTGACAGGCAGGGATTGTGTCTGGTCCGCGCTGTCCCCCAGGCCGAGGCATAGCGGCCGCTCCCTGCAGTTCTGTCGGGTTCGGGAATGAAGGAAACTGTCGGCGGGGTAGGGAAGGGGGTGGGCAAGCCAGCCTGATCGGTGGGCTGCTGGGGGGACAGGTGACAGCGAGGTTTCTGTGGCCCACCCGTGGCCGACGGGGGAAGCGCCGTCTCTGGGTGCCGAGGCTGCCTCTCTCCGACCGGCCCGTGGGCCGCTGGGTCGCAGGGCAGCGTGGGCTGAGCGGTCCCGCCCGCAGGTGCACAAGGAGTACAGCAAGTGCCTGCGCCACTCCTACTGCTGCATCCGCTCCCCGCCTGGCGGCACTCACGGCTCCCTCAAGACCTCGGCCATGAGGAGCAACACCCGCTACTACACGGGGACCCAGGTACGGGGCGGGCGGCGCTCCCTGGGGCCGAGTGTTGGGGTCGGGAGCCCCAGGGGCGGGCAGGGGGGTGCTCAGCCTGGGTCTCCGAAAGGTCCCCGGGTGGGGGGAGGGTGGGCGGCTCAGAGACCCCCTCACACCTGGGCTGCATCCCCAGAGCCGAATCCGGAGGATGTGGAACGACACCGTGAGGAAACAGACGGAGTCCTCCTTCATGGCAGGCGACATCAACAGCACCCCCACCCTGAACCGAGGTGAGACGGCGTCCCTCCACCTCCGGCGCCAGTCCCTCGGGGCTCCTGGGCCCGTGTCCCCAGGCCACCGGGTGACCTCTGACCCCTTGCGCAGGTACCATGGGGAACCACCTGCTGGCCAACCCCGTGCTGCAGCCCCGCGGGGGCACCAGCCCCTACAACACCCTCATCGCCGAGTCGGTGGGCTTCAATCCCTCCTCGCCCCCCGTCTTCAACTCCCCAGGTGAGAGCACTCGGGGAAGATGGGGCCCGGTGCTGGAAAACGTGGGTTCTGCATCCACGGGGTCTCCACGCTGGGCGTTCTTGTGCCCCCCGAGCTGGAGCCTGGACTCGGCATTCTAAGCTCACCGTCACCCTCTTTCTCTTCTCCCCTGGCGCGCACCTGCAGGGAGCTACCGGGAACCCAGTAAGTGTGACTCTGTCCTGGTAACGTTGCCAAGGCTGGGCGAGGAACAAGATAACGGTCTTCTCAGGTGGCCTCACTTAGGGACACGTGGGATGCTCCCCTCTCCGCCCCCACACGCAGTCTCTGTCTTGGATGCTCTTGGTTGAGTTCGGGCCTTCAGGCGGGGAAGGAAGGTGCCCAGGGTCTTAGCACAGGAAATGGATCTAGTTGCCCAGGCCTCCTCCCTCTCGCACTGCTGAGATTTTAAACACCCAACTGGGGGGATGGGCGTGTTGGGGACCCTGGGGGCACTGGTCCTGACCAGCCCCTTTCTGCCCCGCAGAGCACCCCCTGGGAGGCCGCGAAGCCTGCGGCATGGACACCCTGCCCCTCAACGGCAACTTCAACAACAGCTACTCCTTGCGAAGTGGCGATTTCCCTCCGGGGGACGGGGGCCCCGAGCCGCCCCGAGGCCGGAACCTGGCCGACGCTGCCGCCTTTGAGAAGATGATCATCTCTGAGCTGGTGCACAACAACCTGCGGGGGAGCAGCAGCGGGGCCAAGGGCCCTCCGCCACCCGAGCCACCGGTGCCGCCCGTGCCAGGGGGTGGCGGTGAGGAAGAGGCGGGCGGGCCCGGGGGTGCTGACCGGGCGGAGATTGAACTTCTCTATAAGGCCCTGGAGGAGCCTCTGCTGCTGCCCCGGGCCCAGTCGGTGCTGTACCAGAGCGATCTGGACGAGTCCGAGAGCTGCACGGCAGAGGACGGCGCCACCAGCCGGCCCCTGTCCTCCCCTCCGGGCCGGGACTCCCTCTATGCCAGCGGGGCTAACCTGCGGGACTCGCCCTCCTACCCGGACAGCAGCCCCGAGGGGCCCAGCGAGGCCCTGCCCCCACCCCCGCCCGCGCCCCCTGGCCCCCCTGAAATCTACTACACCTCACGCCCACCAGCCCTGGTGGCCCGGAACCCCCTGCAGGGCTACTACCAGGTGCGGAGGCCTAGCCACGAGGGCTACCTGGCAGCCCCGGGCCTCGAGGGGCCAGGGCCCGATGGGGACGGGCAGATGCAGCTGGTCACCAGTCTCTGAGGGGACCTCATGCACCAGGGGCTGGCGGCCCAAGCCAGGGAGGGAACCCTGGGCGGGGCTCTGGTGCGAGAGGGAGACTGATGGGGGCAGTGGCTGGTGGGCCACTCTCTCCAGGTGCCCCTCAGCCACAGGCCCTGCAGTCCTCGTGGGGGGCTCTGACCTGGGGGCCGAGGTGCCAGGTTCACAGACAGGGTTTGCCCACCAGCCACACGCACCAGCTCTATTTGGGGGAGGGGCCGTGAGGAGGAGCCCAGAGGTCCCTGGGGGAGTGAGGACGGAGAAACCGAAGGGCGGGGCAGCTTCTTGGCTCCGCGACATCCCCACCCCTAAAGGGAAGTGAGGGCGTTCGTTTCCCTGGGCCAGGAGGGGCAGCTTCTGAGGTTGCCAAACCTTCCCCCCCCACGCTGGATTGAACCTGTCACCTGCTCCTCTCCCCGCAGCCGGAAATGCTGCCAGCTGCATGGCAGGGACGGACAGACAGACAGGTTCCTCCTGCGCTAAGTCTGCTGCTCCCTGGAGACTGGGGAGAAAGCCCGGGGGCGCAGGGACGGGCAGCGGTGGCTGGTGGTTGAAAGGTGGAACTTTCTCTGAAGCTCCTTCCCCCTTGCTCTTGGTCCCTGCCCCCCAAGCAAGCCTGCCCCCCACCCCCTCCAAGAGTGCACCCAATGACCCCTCCCTTGGGCGACTCCTGACGAAGCACAACTCCCCGCAGGGCCCCAGCCCACAGGGGTGGCCATATTTGGGCAGTTCCCCGTCCTGTGGGCTTGGCCATCTGGGGAGCAGATTTTGGGTCCGGTTCTCCCTGGGGAGTGGGTCCTGGGCTCGGATCTTTCCCTAGGGGGCCCGCTTACCCCTTCCTCTCTCCTCCTCCTCTCCCATTGCTGTAAATATTTCAACGAAATGGAAAAGGAAAAAAAAAAGACAAAAAAAAAAACAAAAAACAAGAAAAGAAAAATCTTATGACTTGAAGCCACCGGGGAGCCTGTGGCCCCGGGCCAGCCCGGGCTTTCTCCGGAGCAGAGCGGCGCTGCCCGCCCAGCAGCCAGGACTTCTCTGTGTACGCGTGATCCCCAGCCCGGCCGGGGTGGGCGGGCCGCCAGAGCAGCTTTTTACACTCCAGAGACAGAAAACAAAATCTAGATGCAACAGCGAAACAAAGAACCCGACTCCTCCCCGGCACCTGTTTCTGTCCCCTCCTTCCCCCTGGCATCATCAGCCCTCCTGGGGCGTGTACCTCACTGCCTGCCCCAGGACCAGAGGCCTGTCTCCCCGCCCCTCCCCACCGGCCCGGGGAGACACCCTCACACCCAAAGATGCTTTTGCCAAGACGGCTGCGCTATCCCTTTGAGTTCCTGCTTCTTGTATATGTGCTTCTGGGACTCGGGCCGGGGAGGAAGGGGCTGACGTCCCATCTAGAGAGGTTGGTGGGGGAAGGAAGACCGGAAAGGAGCTGGGGCGGTGAGGGGCAGCGGGGCTCGATGGCGGGATGGCTGGCGGTTGGGGGGCAATGGGAGTGGTGGGGTTGTCTGCATCCTGGGAGAGGAGAGTGATCTCCTTCCCACCTGCCACCCTCCTGCAGGGGAGGCAAAGCCCAGGGCCGGGGCCTGGGGTCAGGACACCCAGTGTTCTGGGGAATCCACCCCAAACCCCCAGACGCTGGGAGCTCCAGGCTCGGGATGTCCCCTGAGTACCTCTGCCAGTCCCCTCCTCTCCAGCCTGTCAGCCTGGCCTTCCCAGTCCCCGCTCTCACTCCACTCTCTGCGGGTAGCGTAGCCCCGTTGCCACACTAGCCCGGCCCCTTCATTGCCATGTCCCCAGGGGTGGCCTCTCCACCTCTGCTCTGACCTCTCCCTGTCTCTTTTGCCCCTCCCTCTTTTCTCACAAGTGCCATGAGTTTTCAAACATCTTTGGGTCTCAGCCTGCTGCTGCCGTGAGCTTTGTTGGGTTGAGGGGGTGGGGCTCTAGGAAGGAACTGGGGGGAGGGGGACAGGTAGGTGGCTGGAGGGACCCTTTTTGCTGCTAGAAAGCCCCTCCCTTCTCCTGGGGAGCTGGGGCTGGCTTGTCCCCATCAATTAGGGGAGAAGGGGTCAGACCAAAGACGCTGGTTTGTCCCAGGTAAGGGAAGAGGTGCGGGGGAAAGGCAGGGTTGGGGTCCATCTCTGGCTTTTTCTGGTGGGAAGGTATGACCCGCTTTACCGGAAGACCACGGGCGAAGTCTAGATGGGGAGAAGCGAGGCCGGGGACGGTCTTGCCAGACAGCTCTGCGGAGGGCAGGAGGCAGCTCCCTGGTGCGGCGGGGCGGTGAGAGGTCTGTGAAGGGCAGGGCAGGCGGTGGAGCGGGCCCTGCCCAGCTACAGCCTGAGGCTGCCTCTGGCACCAGGAGGGCTGGGAGAGTTCCCAGGGGACTGAGGGCACGGGGAGCCCTGCTTCCTCTGCCTGCAGCCCTCCTATCTCCAGATGCAGACAATCACGGGGAGAGAGGGTGAGTGGACCCCTTGGTTTCCGTTCCAGCTGGAACCGCCAAGGTGGACTCCAAGGCCTCAGAGTTGTGTGGCAGGGCCCCCTGGTGGGGCTGGACACCACTGCAGTCCAGCGCAAAGCCGCCCCTGAGAAGCCAGGTGTCCCCCCACCCAACCAGACCTGGTGCCTTGATGCCCCCACCCCAGCTGGGACGGTACAGAGAAGGGTCTTGGGTTTCCGCTCCTACGCCCTTCCTTGGGCTCCTGAATTCATTTGCTCCTGAATCTTGTTAATTCTTTTTCTCCAGATTTTATTTCTTCTGGGTTCCCCTTGCCTTCCCTTTCTCTCGTGTCTTTCCCCATGTCTTTCTCGCCGTCTGTGTTCCTCTCTTCTCTCATCCTCGATTCTCTGTCCATTCGGGCCTCCTTCCCCCTCTCCCACGCCCCCAGTTCCTCCCTCGGTCTCCTTTTCGATATGCCAAACCAATTTTGGGTCGAGTGCATTTAACGAGAACAAAACAAAAGGCTCATAACAACAAGAAAGTTTCAGAAAAAAACAAAAAGTTAAAAAAAAATTGTTGAGTCAAAAAGTCAATAAAGAAATTAAGATTTCTTGGAATGACAAGAGTGGCGTGACTCATTGGGGTGGGCAGGAAATGGGTGAGTATATCCACACAGGGCTGTCCCTGTGGGGCTCTAACTCGGAGAGAAATCTGCACTTCAGCGATTAGAACCCACGGCAGAGGCCTGGCGACTCGCAGGATCATTCACGCTTACGGAGACCTTGGTACTTTCCTGGGCCTGAGCATTTCACGTGAAGTTTCTCTTTGAATCCTCACAAAATGCTCCAGGGTAGAGGTTGCAATTAGAGCTCCATTTTACAGATAGGGAAACTGAGGCTTACAGCGCCTCGATACACACCCAAGCCTCTCTGGCTGGGCCACTGTGCCATGTTGTGTCTCAGAGAAGCCCTGCTTGGCCCAGGTGTCTGTCCCCAGCCTGTATGAGAGCAGAGCTCAGGAAACTGACGCTGTGCGTATCTGATTCCAACTGCTGATTTTGACAACGCCAACGCGGTGGAATTGCGTCACGTGGATTTCACAGTCTCGAATTATTTAGGTCATTAAATATGAAATGTCCGATTTCGAATCAAAAGTGTAGTTTATTATATCTCAAACAAGAAGCAGTACAATTAATCAAAGTATGCGCCTAAACGGTCAACACAGTTTTGCCATCTTAGGGGTAGCTCGTTTATGCCAGCGGCGAAGAAGCCTGGCAATGAGATCGAGAAAGTCGGTTTCCACAGCTTGTTGAGAATTGAGTATTTTTGCTTGCAAGGAGTGGTCCAAAGCCTGGAAGAAGTGGTCATCAGTTTGTGCAAGGTCTGGTGAATTCGGTGGGTGACAGAGAGTTTCCAAGTCCAGCTGCTGTAGTTTGAGCAGCGTTGTTTGTGCGACATGTGGCAGAGCATTGTCTTGCAAGAGGATTGGCCTGTCTCTATTGACCAATCCTGGCTGTTTAATCGAAAGCATCTTCATCATTTCGTCCAGTGGGTTGCAGTGGACGTTCGCTGTCATCGATTGACCAGGTTTCATGAAGCTGTAGTGGATAATACCAGCGCCAGACCACCAAACAGACACCATTAACTGTTTTTGATGAATATTCGGTTTTGGACTGTGTTTCAGCATTTCATCTTTATCCAACCCTTGTGCCAAAAGCTTACAACTGTCAAAAAGAATCCATTTTTCATCACGTGTAACAATATGGTGGAGAAACGGTTCACCTTTATGTCGTGACAGCAGAGAAAGGCAAGCTTCAAGATGATTTCTCTTCCAACGCTCATTTAATTCACATGGAACCCATCTATCCAGCTTCTTTACCTTGCCCATTCGTTTCAAATGGTCCAATATTGTTGGAATAGAAACGCCAAACCCTGCTGCTAATTCACGCAGAGGTTGAGATGAATTCACTTCCACTACAGCTTTCAGCTCATCATTATCCACCTTGGTCTCAGGTCGCCCACGTGGCTCATTTTTAAGATGAAAATCACCAGAACGAAACTTTGCAAACCATCGACGTACTGTGCGTTCATTAGCCACAACTTTCCCCGAAACTTCATTGATACTTCGAGCTGTCTGCGCCGCACTGGTTCCTCAACGGAACTCACATTCAAAAATAACACAAATTTTTGACTTATCCATGGTTTCACAAAAATTGCTCTAAAATAATTTGCAAGATAATCACAAGCCAAGACATGCATTTGAAAGACTGAGGATGCGCCTTCACAGTAAACTTAAAACAAGAAGGGTCAAAGTGAAATGTCAGAGATATCAACTGTCAAACTTAGTACTTAAGTACTTCATACTTAGTAACCTAAATGTAACAGAGAGAGGAAGGACTCCTCAAACACTGCAAGACTCTTTCTTCGTGCCCCTCTGCCTTAAACACCTGCGGCCAGGACACCACACTCCCCCGGTCTCCTCCCATCCCCCCCCGGGCACCCCTTCCCAGGCTCCAGGGCTGGTTCCTCATCTCCTGACCTCCTCCTATTGCAAGCCCAGGGACTCAATCCTTGGACTTTTCTCTGTCTGCTCTTGCTGCCTGGAGACACTGTCCCAACTCACGGTTTTAAATACCACCTGCACTCTGATGACTTCCAAACCTAGATCTCCAGCCTGAACTTCTACCTTGAGCTCCAGATTTATTTATATGTTTTCCCTTAGCTACTCCACATCTCTGCCTGGGTGTCTGCTCGGATCTCAAACTTAACTTGTCCTAGACCGAGTTCCTGACGTCCCCCTGCCCCGATGCCCGCGGCTCCGCCCACAGGCTTCCCCATCTTAATTAATGGCGAGTGGATCCGTCCTTCCACTCAAGCTAAAAACCTTGCAGCTTCCTTGGAACTCATCTCCTTGTCTCATATTCCACACCTGGTTTGGCAGTAAATGCGATGGTTGCTCTAACTTCTAAATATCCAGAATTATTAACTACTCTGGTTCGAGCCACCTCTGTCTCTCACCAGGGCCACTGCGACAGTCCCCTAATTCACTTCCTTGTCCCTCTTCAGGCTTAACACAGAAACCAGAGTGATCCTGGTAAACATATTTTGTCCCTCCTCCACTCAAAACTCTCTAATGGGCCAGGCGAGGTGGCTCACGCTTATAGTTGCGCTTATAGCACAACTATAGTCCCAGCTACTCGGGAGGCTGAGGCAGGAGGATCACTGGAGCCCAGGAGTGTGAGGTTGCAGTGAGCTATGATGACACCACTGCACTCTAGCCAGGGTGACAGAGCAAGACCGTGTCTCAAAAAAAAAAAAAAAAAAAAAAGAAAGGAAACTCTCCAACGGTTCCCTCTCTTACCCTGAGCAGAGGCCAAGATCAGCACACAGCCTGCAAGGCCCTGCAGCAGCCAACCCCATCCTGTGACTCTCCCCCGCTTCACTCCACAAACATGCAGGCACCCTCCTGCCTGCCTCAGGGCCTTTGCACTGGCTGTTCTCACTGCTGGCTCAAACCTCCTCCTCTGCCCCCATATCCACAGGGCTCACTTATTCTCCTACACGGCTTACAGAAATCCCAGCTTCCCAGCAGACCTTCCCAGGCCACTCCAGAACTTCCTAGCCCCCGCCTTGCTCTGTCTCCCATAGCACTCGCAGTCCACGTTTTGCTTGTTTGCCATCTGCCTCCCCACTAGAGTACAACCTCCGTGAAGGGGGTTTCGGTCTGTTTTTCCAGTACTGTTCCCAGTGCCTGGAACAGCATCTGGCGCACGGCAGGCGGTCACTGAGTGTCTATTACAGGAATGCGAGCTGAACCGAGCCCAAGACCAAGATGGAGCATGAGAGGACAGTTAAGAATGATGGGAGCTATGCATCTTCCATTCCCCCGGCTGGTCCCAGTTCCCACGTGTCTGTCACCGTGTGATGCTACAGTTTCAATTCAGCATGGCCCCAAAAGCTAAGTTAATATTTTAGCTGGGGCGCAACTAAAGAAAAGGCAGTCTGTTCCCACACTGGAGGATTAACTGATTCTATTGAACTAACCGAGAAATGCTCTGTAGGCAAGTACAGGGACTCTTAACGGTAGTTCATTTTAACTACCTATGATCCGAACCCGTGCTCTGATTTTGAAGTCTAATCCGGTATAAAATGAGGTTCTACAGTATGGCCTGTTTTTCTGCCTTTGTGCTCTTTCCTGTCCCCTTCACTACTCACACAGTCTAAACCCACTGGGCCCGACAACCTATGACCCTCGGGTGGTTGGGCATGGCACCCGTGCATACCTGGGGCTACCACCTGCACGTGCCCAGGAACAATACGTTTATGTTGAGATTTATCATTCCAAAGCTCTCTCCTACGTTTGATCTCATTTAATTCTCAGAAGGTATGTATTAGCATCCCTGTGTATCAGATGAGGACATTCAAGCTGGTGTAATTAAATGACTTCCTCAAATAAGATTACTAAGCAGTTGAAAATGCCCCACGCCCTGTACATGCTTATATATGCTGTCCAACCTAATCCTTGCAATGACCCAGTAAGGCAGTCGTGACACAGCCTCATTTTATGGTTGCCCAAGCTGAAGCTCAGAAAGGGTAGAGAATGTCCCCACGTTCGCTCAGCTAATAAGAGTCAGCTGGACCAAGGCCTCCATCTCGGTCTTCTGATTCCAAGGGCTGCTTCCAGAGCTGTCTGCAACAGCAGCGGTTGCCCCCTCCCATCACTGCCCAGCAACACTAGAACGGGGGCCAAATCCGGCTTCCCACGTCAGAGATGCCTACTAACCGCACCACACCCTCATGGTCCCCACCTAGCTAGGACTAGGGCGGACCAGAGCGGACCCATGTGCGTCAAGCCACAGGGAAGGCCTTCGATGCAAAGCAATGGATGATCTGAGCTACACGCTTCACTTGTCTGTCTGTCTTCCCGCACCTTGTGCCTGTGTCCAGGTGGTCCCCAGATCACAATACAGTAGTTTTACGGCTCCTTTTCTATGTTTAGATACACAAACACTTACCATTGTGTGACAGCTGCCTACAGGGTCAGTACAGTAACATGCTGTATGGGTTTGTAGCCCAGGAGCAACAGGCCACACCATATAGCTTAGGTGTGTGGCAGGTGGTACCATCTAGGTTTGCATGAGTACACTCCGCGACATTCGCTGGACGAACTCGCCGGATAACGCATTTCTCAGAATTCGGCCCCACGCTTCAGTGATGCCTTACTGTATGTATATGCAAAGTGTATACATAGTGATAAAATTGTGTGTATGTGTATGCATACATGTGTGGATGCATATATAAATATAAATTGTATGTAACATGTAGAATGTAAAGCTACACACTAAAATAGGCACAGTTTATTGGTAGTGGGTAATTTTTACTTTCTCACAACTCTGTATTTTTAAAATTTTTTGCATTAAACATATATAACTTTCGTAATACGAAAAAGTATTTGTGTGTTCTGCTTTTCATGTGAGAACAAAGGCCAAAAATGAAAACTGCAATGGGAAGTGAGACCAAGGTGGGGAACTAGTCTTACCCATGCCTGTTGGCACAGGAAGCGACAGGCCAATGGCAGAGACCTGTGAGTTGATGGAAGCCTGGTCTGTGACAGAGGCAGCATTAAATTGTCAGGGAAAGAGCCGAGCGCGGTGGCTCAAGCCTGTAATCCTAGCTCTCTGGGAGGCTGAGGCAGGAGGATCGCTCGAGGTCAGGAGTTCGAGACCAGCCTGAGCAAGAGCGAGAACCCGTCTCTACTAAAAAAATAGAAAGTAAATTATCTGGACAACTAAAAACATATAGAAAAAATTAGCCGGGCACGGTGGCGCACGTCTGTAGTCCCAGCTACTCGGGAGGCTGAAGCAGAAAGATCGCTTGAGTCCAGGAGTTTGA
>RJWJ010048351.1:0-10636 GCA_004363605.1 Indri indri | reverse complement strand
TCAGAAAGAACATAGGCTTTGTGGTTAAACAAATTTGAATACTAATTCTGGTTCTGGCAGTTATTCTAGGTTTAAACTTGGGTATATTAAACTCTCATCTTCAATTTCCTCATCCGAAAGAAGGGCACAGTACCTTCTAGTGTTTTGAGTATTCAGACAAAGGAGTGTATATGTTACATCTAAAAGATGTCCTGGCACATAATAGGTGCTTAACAAATAGAAGTTGTTATTATAATTGTAGGGTCTGTGTATAATTGGGTAATAATTTCTCTGTTTGCCTTGAAATACGTTGAAAGAGCAGAAACAGCAAACAGTGGACCATCAATACTTTCTGTATCTGTAAAATTGATGGGTAAAGTTAGATATTTCTAATTTCTTTTCCACCTCCACATGTCCATGATTCCAAATGAGATTGATGCTCCAAGTGTGTTTTCAGTGAGCTGGAATTTACGGTGTTATAAAGGCAGTAACACTCAGTTCTGATATTTCTGATTGGGACTTTAATTTGAGGTGATTGCAATGAACATTTAATCTTACATATTGTAACTATTATATCTGATTATATTAATATTAGTCTGTAATGAAATGTAACAAAAATATATTTATGTCTACAACTTAAATTTAAAAAAATCTGGCCTGTGGATATTCTATATCTCCTAAGAAGCACTTAACAGTATATTTGAAACTGTAGGAAATATGAGAGGCATAAAAGATATAGTTCTACCTCTTTTAATATAAGAATCTGTTAAAATTTGAGCAAATATAGAGGCCAGCTGCCTCATCTGGAATTCTCCATTAATATTTCAAAATATTTCTTTTATTTGTGCTGACCTGAATCCTCTTTGACGTATGTGATACTGAGTGATAATTATTGTTGTCAAAGTCTGTAGAAGAAGAAAATAGTCAGGTCTGAGATTCTCATGCTTGTCCATTTCAGTGCTATGGAAACCTTCAGAATGGCTCCAATACCGAAATGGATCCTTCTTGTTGCAGTTTGGATTTGCTCATGAAAGAGGTGAAAGGAAAAGACCTACAGCTCTTAGAAATGAACAAAGAGAATGAAGTATTGAAAATCAAGGTATGACTATTAGGAGAAATTTCAAATTTTGTATTTTGAGCCTTTGGGCTAACAGGGTAGATTGTTAGCATTCATGTGTCTGTAAAAGCAGAGAGACATCCACACACACTCATGCGTCCACATGTGTGCTCACAAATACAGAAAAGCATTTTTATATTTCACAAATTGAATCTCACTGTTTTATTTTGGAGACTACTTTTTTTTAAGTATTAAAAAACTTACAAAAATTCGATGGTTATAAAACTTCAATCATGCAAGATGAATAAGTTCCAGACATCTGTTGTATAACATTGTCCCTATAATTAACAATATCATTATTGTTCACTTACAAATTTGTTAAGAGAGTAAATCTCATATTAAGTGTTTTTAGCACAATAAATTTTGAAGTGTTTACATATTTGATAAATATTATCATCTTCATAGTCAAATGTCTCATTATTTGTTTAATTACTCTCTTGTTGAATGCTTTAGATTTTCTTTGTTAGGGTTTATTTTGCATGCAGCCCTGCAATGAATCTCTTGGTAGGTAAATCTCTGCAGCCATCCTGGATTTTTTTTTTTTAGATTAAATCCTTGAAAGATTCATGACATTTTAGCTTTATTATTGCTCTTAACACTTTAACCTTGTCCCTATTTCAGGAGCATGCACCTTTTAGTACTGTTGTGGCCATTAGGGATAAAAGCCTTGCAGACAAGTGCTTAAGCTGATAGGGTACCAAGGGATTCATTGAAGGGTGAGGTCTATAGCTGCAGGGCATTGCTGCCTGCCAGCTCTGGTCTGGCTTGGCCAGGGCAAATCTGCTAGTGTTGACAGTCCCTCTAAGTAGGGGGTCTCTCATTTTACATTTTCCTCTTACCAGATAAAAGTGTCTTTTCTCCTATTCATTGCTCAGGAGGGTACCAATGGTACAGTTACAGCCTCTGTGTTTTCAATTGCCCCTCAAACTGTTCTGTCTTTAACCCTTTTTGTTGTAAATGTCAAAACATGCACAGCAATCTTCTGTTCTAGCTGGAAGCCTCAAGAGAAGCAGGAGCAGCAGCTCTGAGAAACGTGGCCCAGAGATTATTTGAAAACTACCAAACACGGTCTGAAGAAGTGAAGAAAAAGCATGAAGACAGTAAACACTTACTCCAGGTACCAAACTCATAGCTTGTCTATTGGAGAACTAGCCCCCACTAACCCCTACTTGGAGCCGGAGCCCTTCAAGTTCCTTTTTATGGAGGAGTTAGATATGAAACAAACAATGGCCAAGTGACTTTTGTGTGCTGAGTCCCCCCTCCCTCACCCTTTCCCCCACACTTAGCCTGACACCCAGATGTTGCAGAACTACCGTGTTGTGGCAGTTCTTGCCCAGAGCCCCTGTGAGCACATGTGGAGGGAGGGAGGGTCACCCTGCCTGGGAATCAGGGCTGGTCCTGCTGAGTCTGACTGGTGACTCCTCTTTTGGTTTTGCCCTTGACTCACTAGATGACCCAGACTGAGTCATTCTGCCTCGCTGCCCTTGAGTTGCCTTGTCTCTGTATTAAAACAGTTGCATTAAACAAATGGTTTCAAAATTGTTTTGGTCCTGGAATACATTCTCCAGATTAAAAAAATAATAAAAACAAAACAAACAAAAACATGTCTATAGGTGTGAATATACATAGTAAAATATAAAAATATGTATTTTTATATATTTTTAAAATATATGTAGATTAAAAAAATAAAAAACATGTACACTCACTCATATATATATATATGTGTGTGTTCTTTGTTTTTAAATCTGAAGTACTGTGTACTTCACAGTACACAGTACTTTACAGGACAGATGAAATCCTGTCTAAAAATGTATTTTAGAACTGGAGGAGAAAAAGAGAGAGAGAGAGAGAGTGCGTGTATGTGTATGTGTGTATGTGTGTGCGTTTGCTGAAATTCAAAACGTAAAACAGCTAAAATAGCTAATGGGGAAGTTCATTCGTGCCAAGGTGGGGCACCTGGGTCTCTGCCAGCTCAGGCTTCAGGAAAGTCCCCAAGGGATTTCCTACTGTGACACCCTCTCATGCTTCAGGTGGTGGCGATGGTCGAAAACTCACCTGCATGCCGGGTGGAGATGAGAAACATAAGTGAGAGAAGTGAAGGGGCAGGTGTGGATGGGGAGGGGTGCGCTGTTTGAGCAGTGGGGCTTTCGGGGGGACAGGATGCATGTGTCCCCGTAATGGGGGCTTCAGCCCCAGCCCGGAGAGGCCTGGCAGGAACGTCTACCTGGTGTTTTCAGGGGAAGTCAGACATTTGTACTTTTCATTGTGAAATCTTGAGTTGTGTTAAATACACACAGAGCAGTTAAGAAGCCTGTTGAAACACTCCCAGTGTGGCCTGTGGGGCCGGAGACTTCTCTTCTCTGGGGTCTTTTAGCGCAACTCCTGCTCTATGCCTCTGAAGCAACCCCATGACACACTGAACAGAATTATTTTGCTTTTCTGATGCTTTCTGATTGAAAAGAAAACATTTCTTAGTTGAAGATCAAAGATTTTTGTTGTTGTTGTTTCGGATAATTTTTGTTGTGCAAAAGTCAAAACTTTTGCTTTTCTTAAATTAATCTCTCTCCTTCTTATACCAGTTCAGGAAGTATGTTTTATGGTAACAAACGTAAACATCCTAGGAAGAATATTTACACATTATTAATTCTCTACTGATTTAGTGTTGTAGTCGATCAGGTTTATTTTGAAGGAAACACTGAAATCAAAAGAGTAATTCTAAACAAGTGTTAATTCTTAATTTTTTTGGATAATTAGAAAATTATGGAGGGACATAATATGTGCATGGGTTTAATAAAAACAAGAGTTTGACGACTGTTTTTCTGATCAAAGGTTAACAAGCTTGAAGAACAACAGAAATTGAAACAACAGGTTGAAAATCTGAATCAAGTCACTGAAAAACTTGAAGAAAAACACAGTCAAATCACAGAATTGGAGAACCTTGTACAGAGAATGGAAAAAGTATGCCATTAGAGGAATTTCTTCCTGACAGAGTTAGGATGAGAATGAAAGAAAATAACACAAAAATAAATAAGACATTACATTAAATAATATTAAGTGGAAGCACTCTTTTACAATACTTGGTCGTAGGAAGTAATCAGTGATGTTAGTTTCTTCCTTAAACATTTAATAGGAACTGTAATGTAGTTATTGATTTACCTCTCAGCAAATACTATAGTTATACCACCTATCACTTTTTTTTTTTTTTTTTTTTTTTTTTGAGACAGGTTCTTGCTCTGTCATCCAGACTGGAGTGCAATGGCATCAATATAGTTCACTGCAACCTCAAACTCCTGGCCTCAAGTGATTCTCCCACTTGAGCCTCCTGAGTTGCTGGGACTAAAGCCATGTGCTATGATGCCTGGCTAATTTTTAAATCCTCCTGCCTCAGCCTCCCCAAGTGCTGGGATTACAGGTGTGAGTCACCACACCTGGCTCTCACATTCTCTTTCTAGTAAATGTCTGTCTTAGAAAGGAGAACCAGGTGAGGCTGTAAGTGAAAATAATGGAAGGGGTCCAAAGTCCACCAACTAGGAGTAATAGTGTAATATATCACCGTGGCATTTTTATGTATTAGAGTCAATGCAGTCAATCCATTTTTGCCTACTTTGGGTTTGTAAAAACTGATGACTGCCCTAGGAGAGACACAGCTCCCATTAAGAAAAATCATTCTACAGAAATTGAAACTTTCAAGAGGTATATTTAGGAAAAAGTAATAATACAACAAAAATTATAAAAAGTATAATGCAGTGTTCCTTTAAGTAGCTAGCTCTCCAAATACACACAAAAGGTAAACACATAAATTTAATGCACACCTTAGCACTTTGAATTCAGACAATCAAGGACTTTTTAACAGGAAAACAAAGAAAATTGTCATCTCTGAAACTGAATATGGAATAGGTAAAAATGTAGGATTTAGCTTCTAGTAAATATCGCCCAATAAATTTTTACATTTATTGCATTAATTCCCTTTTTTGCCTCTGCTCTTCTCAACTTTAATTTGTTTTATGAGTTTGCCTGGGTTTATGCCATTTTGTAAATGTCACTTCGAAAGTATCACATTTCAATATTCAAGTTTCTTACCAAAGGAACTTTGATTAGTTTGAAAATATTTCCCAAGAATTTAAAGTTTTATAACACTGTGAACTTGGTTGAATTTGTAATCTTAATGAAGGCTCTGAGGCTATCATGAAAATTAAATAAGCCCAAACTTAACTGCTTCTAATACTAATAATATTCAGCTGAGTCTATGCCGTGGGTCACTTAGTGTTAGACTTCAGCAGACTCACCGGGCTAGAATGTCCTTAAGCAGTTGGTTTATCCAGGCATGACAGTTTATAATTACATTGGAAAAAATGTAATATTTGGTTGAGTACTTGGTAGTGTTAGAATGCTTTATCCTGTAATAAATAGTTTAACAAACTGATAGCACATAGAATGTTTGCATTTAGGAAAGACAGACAAGTCTGGATAAGAAATAGGGTTGTTTAACCAAATAATTTGATTAACTGGCTTAAAATTTAAGTTTACGCTTGCAATCGCCCTATCTCAAACCTGGTAACACTGGGTCAGGTTTAGTGGCCACATGTCAGGGCCTGAAAATTAACAAAAGAAGAGTAGAAGATAATTTCTTCATTTCCTAGTAACCCTGGGAAATCTGTACTAGATGTGAGTTCATCTCGGAGTTATGGGGTGTTACATACCCAACTGCTCAATCAATAAATATTTGATCACCTACCAAGTGCCACACAGAACTAGGGGCTGGATATGTATTTGTGAATGAACCAGATATAAGCTCTTTTCATGGAGATTACAACGTAGCATATTAGGCTCATGTGCGGCTCAAAGACATTCCCAGAACTCCTTTCTTTCGTTCTCCTAGGGGTACTTTCAGGAGGCTGAAGTCTCTGTTGGAGGTAGAGGAATGTACCTCAGAATAAAGTTCAGTGGCTCAGATACTGGCAGGACATTTTTGCGAAGTGATGGCCTACCTCCTGCCTAGATATTTGTTTTGTTTTGTTTTTATCTTTTGCACTGAGCGCATTCTTCTGTGGGTCTGCCTAGATATTGACCCACGACTGTGGGCTGTCTCTAGGAGCTCTGGGACAGAGCAAGTGGACAGGATGCCATGGCTCAGCAAAGCCATGCAGCAACCTTCCAGAATGCTCTAGTTTAGTGACTTCCTGGAGTGGAGCCTATTGGAACCTCTGGAAGACAGAGGTGAGAGGGAATGGAGGGGAAGGGCAATGTGCAGGAGTTTTATTTATTTATTTTTTTAAATATTTGATTTAATGATATTTTATGTTTATGAAACAAGCAAGCAAATAAATAAGACTGTAAGAAGCAAAGCTTGGCAACATCTTGTTGGTTTAAGGAGATAGTGAGAAGACGGACTGTGGGGAAGGGTGTCTCAGGTGGACAGTGCGTGTCAGAATGAGGAGAGAGGGCACTGAGCCTTTTACATTAATAGGAAAAAGACATGCTTTCAAAAAAGAAGTGAAAATTAAAAATGAACATCCTCACAAAGGTTGATAAATATTGCCCTGGTAGTAGGTGCCCCCTGGAGAAGGATTTATTTGCTACTCACTTGAACAATCCACTGCTCCAGTAAATGGCCGTTAGTGGTACGAGGTCTGGTAATGAACACATTACTTAAAACCTTCCCCATCCGTCCCACTTTAATCAGGAATGCGGTGAGAATGAATTCCATAAACACAGTGATAAGCCAGCAGAAAACGCCCAATAAGAGCATTTTAATACGACATATGTTCCTTTTGCTAGCAGCGCAATTCTGTTACATCATATTTGTTTTCTAGTGTCGTTGATTTAGCTCTATTAAAATTTTAGAGCTCGAAGGCACTTTTGAGACCACCTAGTTCCTCACCATCATTTTATAAATGAAGACAGTGTGAACCTGAAACTATGCCACAATCCTCAGAAGTTTCTAGTTTTCAACCTTTTCCACCATGCCCCTATCCTCTCTGATGCCAGATCAAAATGATCCCCTTGGTTCCTAAGTCATTTATCATTGACTGTCCCACTAGAAATTTTTTTTTCCCTTGGGACCATGGTGTGTTATTACAAAAATAGAATCAAAACTTTGAAAACAAAACGATCCTTTCTAATTTAATGAAAAATTTGTTATTTTTTATTGTTTTCTGTGCGTGAGTTGTACGCAACTTGAAAAATAGTTCACACGGCTCTCAAGGGGAAGAGACGTGAGTTTCATATGCTTCACGAGTCCCTGGGCTCAAAACTAGTGTGACATAAATACAACTCACAGTGCAGTTAATGTGTTAAATTGATGTCCGCTCCACTTCCATCAATAGGGTGAGACTTGTAGCTCTCCAGAGGTAGGTATGGCTCTGTGGACAGTGCATTCCCCACTGTGTGGTGCTGTGAATTCCCTTTCCCTTCCCAGAAGGCACTGCCTGAGAAGCGCTACCCGGTTGGTGTTATTTTCTGTGCTGTCAAAGAGGAGGCGCTAGGAACCCAAGCGAGCCCTGGCCAAGGGAGAGCGTTTCCTTATTCAGTTGTCTGATCTCCTTGAGCCCTGGTTATGAAAATCCATCAATGAAGAGTAAGTCTGTTAGGAAGAATGTTTGTTAAATACCATTGTCCCTCATTCTACAAGTTCAAAATACGGTATCTGTTTCTTTGATAATTCATGCATCCTCATAAGCTTGCAAGGTTTATCTGTGATCCCTCAAAAATAATTTGAACACAACCTGGGCAATTCCAGCCAATTTCTGTGGAGCAAGAATGCTATAAGAAAAATTTGAAAAAGTTAATATAACTTTAAAAAATAACAGAACACATAAGATATGAAGTGATTGGTACCTTCAATGATCATATATTGAGGACCAACTATGTGCCAGGGAAACATGTAGGCCTTTTACATATATTGTCTCCAATCATCCCGATGTTTCAATATAGGCAATATGATCCCCACTTTAGGGATGCTAAGAAGTTAAAAATATGACTCATACAAGTATAGAATGAATGCACGTCAAATGATTTAACCAACTCATTAATTGATGAATAGATCAGTAAGATGAGAACACTGGTTTAAATAAAATATTTTGAGAAACTAGCTATTTATAGGCATTTTGGGGGGAAAAAGAATATAGAATAGGATTACTACATTAAATAACAAAACTGATTAATATTCTTTAAAGCAATTAATTCATAACCTTTAGGATTATCTCTTCTACCAGACAGAAATCTACAAATCAACATGCAACTTCACAGAGTCAGGGCTTTCATCAAATAAATGATAAAGTCAAACCCAGGGAAATTCTCTGAGATTATTAAACAATGACCAAATATGACATGAAAATCACATGCTGTGTATATTTTTATTTCTAAGTTTTGGTTAATTTTTCTTAACAGTGATAAGGCCCAGAGAAGTTAAAACCTTGGCCCAAATTTTAAAACCAGATCAGTCCATGTGCAAGTTCTTTTTGATATTTCTGCTGCACTGCACTATCTTGTAGTAATATAATATGCATTCAAATACTGTAGCAGGGAGTGATTTTAAACAGCACTGTAGATAGTTTGAAAACATCTCTTCCCCTGAGTTCCATCCATGTTGCTAACACCAATTGCTGTCTCTTATCAGTCTTTCGCGATTTCCCTCACTTGGCAACCTCGACCAGCAGGCTGAAGTTTCAAATCCCTTTTTTCAGCATATTTCCATCAGTATAAAGTGAACTTGATTTTTCATTGACTTGTTTATTTATTTATTTATTTGATGGAGTTTGGTTTGGCAATTAACTTAAGGTGTTTTTCAGATATTCTTTCTCAATGTCGTAGTTTCTCCTGTATCCTAATTGGGAAGCAATTTTATTGTTTGTGGCTTTGATCCTTCACCCGAAATACATTTACTGCTTTTCTGCTTTCTGACAGATGCCATGGGAGCAGGTAGAGGTGTCACGTGTCCTTAGATACCAACAACTCAGTCTAATGTTGGGGAAGCAGGTGTAATGGCAGGAGCGCCAATGCTTAGCAAGGCTGAGCAGAAGGCTGAGCAGGCTGTTTGGGGTAGGATGGGGAGAGGTGGGTAGGAAAGCTTGAGCAGCCCAGGCCACATTTCAGCAGTGGGCTGGAGGAGGAGCAAAAGCCCTGCAGGCAGGTGAGGAAGTGAAGACAGCTACTCTTGACCTATCATTGAGCTACCACTAAAGCACACAGGAGAATGCCTCATCAGGCTCCCTTGGGGGCGGGCTGTAACAGCTCACATGAAATTAACTCTTTAGCTAAGGCCATATTTCTAGTATTGCAAGAAAAATTCCTTACCAAACACACACATATATACTCTTATGCAAATAAGCAAAATTTGTATCTTATTTTCTCCTAGGAAAAGAAAACACTACTAGAAAGAAAACAGTCTTTGGAAAACAAGCTGCTGCAACTCAAATCCAGCCCTACGTATACTAAAAGGTTTGCAAATCTGCCTCCTAAATAAAAACAGTTCCTTATATCTTTCCTCTCCCCTGGTACACTGGCCAGCGAACAGGTGGCTTTCCATCCCCCAAGGAAATAGGATGACTGAAAGTGCAGGGGGAAGGTCAGATTCCTAGGATTAACAGTCACGTGCCTGTCTTTCCTCACCCACTGAGGGATCAGGGTGGCAGAGTTCACTGGGGGTGCAGGGGAACTCGTGGGAGGGTTAATCCTTCCGTAGCGTGAATGAGCCTGGTTTACCCTTGGTGCTAAAGAGGATGCTGGAGAGGTCTTCATGCCCCGATGCTTCTGTCTTTGTTAATGAGTCTCTTTTATAGCAGCATTAAACTGGCCAGCCCACAAGTGGAATTCTAAGATAGTTTCATGGTGCTCCTCAACTCTGTAGAGAATGAAAGATGTACAATGGAAAACATCATTAGTACTTTGGACTTACAAATACTCATAATTTATAAGCAGTCACAGTCCTTATTATGCTGGGTGTGGGGGTGGATTTGTGGCTATCACCATGACTGTAGCGCTACTCAGCTGCTATTAGAAAAAGCCTCTGGACTATTTTGTAATAACTTATATCATAAGAGAGAAACTTCCTGAGGTTTTTCTTTTTTTCTTTATCCTAAACCCACCACAGTGATTGTATATTCTGACGTACTGATATAATAATGTTCAAAGTCAAGTCTATTTCAAGATCTTAATTCATCCATCTAGAACTATTTATCGCTCACTAGAATATCAGGCATCATTATGAATAAATTCTTGTTGTCATTTATTTATTCATTGATGTATGTTCAAACATCCCTCTTTCTTTGTCTTTTGACTTTTTTCCTCATTGTTCCCTTTCCTTTCTTACTGTCTCTCTCTTTTCATCTGTCCTCATAAGTTGTGCCTTCTGTCTGGCTCATACTCATGCAATTTTGGCTGCGTGTGCCAAAGTCCAGAAATGGGCTGACCCTGGCAATTGCACACAGATATTTGGAACATATTGGTATACTGGGATACCGGTAATTTTACTATCTTCTTCCCTGTAACAAGCATATAGCCCCAGAATGTGGACTTCTAAGACAGTTTTGTGGCACTGCA